>JAVSBS010026518.1:0-21917 GCA_033124195.1 Coracias cyanogaster | reverse complement strand
CCCTTATTGTTCTCAGCCTTTCAACCTCCTCCTTTAGCTCAGCCACCAGGCTGAGCAGATCATTCCCCTGGTCACACAGGACACAGGTGTTGTCTCTGTCACTCTCTGCTAGCAGGGCCAGGGTCCAGCACTCTCTGCAGCCAGACACCTCACAAGGTTCCTCACAAGAACTTCATTTTAGGAGTAGTATCAACAATAATTTGGCACAACCGATGACCAACTTGTTTTGCAAGATGAACAGCTTTTTCTCTTTAGAATATCTCTTGGTTTGTCCCTAGAACCTTCCCAGTTTCTCCTCACCTCTCCTCCCTACCACAGCTAGTGTTGCCAGCATCCACCAGCTCCCACAACAGAGGTGTGTAACACCCAAACTACCTCCCGCAGAGCATCACTCCGGGCTAGCAGCACACAGTGGGTAACTGTCTATTTGCCCTCTAAACCTGTGTCTACACCAGCGCAAGCCCAATGGAGTCTACAGCCAGGTACAAGCTGCAGCTGGAAGTGCTGGATTTCAGAGTCACATTTATGCAGACCTAACCTCCCGAAGGCCTTTGGGTGAAGCTGGTTTTACTTCAGTGCCAATCCTTTGCTGACAAAGGACACAGTGTTAGGATCCTGCAGCAATTTCCCAGGTATTGATTTCCTCTCAGCTTTACCTCCTCCAGTCTCCATGCCATGCTTTAAAAAATGGCCTCTGTCTGTTTCAGGTGCACAACACAGAGCTTCAGATAAGCTGAGCAGCATGTGAAATGGTCCCACTCACCTTGCGAGGTTGAAACTAATGACAGTAAGAACTAACTCATCAAATGGAAAAAAAACCCATCCTGTATTCTGAGCTATTAAAAGCTTTCCTGCACTTCTCCAAAACAGCACAGACGGTGGCTAATGGTCCTCAGCTTCTCCAGTTGTCACAACTCCTGAGAGCACCCCACAAAACCATTCTCTCTGGTTTGCTTTTACCTGAGAGATGTGATTGTTGTTACCACAAATGCCCTAGTGGTAAATTAAACAGAACCGCCTAAAAGTAGAAGTTATATTTTTTTGCCTAGGTTTGCCATCTTAGAGTTAGGATGGAACAGATTTTGGTCCAAGTGTTTTATCCCAAAAGGCAGAACTAAGGCACATTATAAGTAAGTTGATTGTCAATCATTTAATTACATAGTCCATTACTGGTGCACACATGGTAACTTCAATCCCTAAGTTCTTTGCAGAAATGCAATAATTTCTGTGGAAAGCAAACAAATAAAAATGAGTTGAGAAAGACAAGAATGGGCCCGTGTTTGCCGTTTCTTCTAAGGAAGAAGTAGAGGAACCAAAACTTTAAACCCAGCAGTTTTGGTGAGACTTGCCATTAGAAAATCATGCGAGACTTGGTTTCTCCACCTTGGAAGGATAAAATGCTGGGCTTTGGATCTTGAGATCCTCCAGACTCAATCATTTGAACATCAATAGATTTCCTGGGGAGAATTTTCCCTTGAGGAATTCAGATTGGTAGGAAGATGAATACAAACATTTATCAAAATAATCTCAAGGAAGGAGTCCCTCTGGATGGGAGCACAGTTTGCATGGTGAGAATGAGTCTGAAGCAAGGGATCAGATTCAAAACAGACAAAATAAATCATTAATTTGAAACGGGCAAGGAGTGCTATCAGAAAGGACTGCCTCACAGAGTTAAAAGCCTGCTTGAAAATCCTACTTAATCTTCAAACATTAACGTATCACTGAGACTACAATAGAATAAATGGCACCAGCCTTGGAGATGTGTATCTGTCAGGAGGCTTGATGAGCTCTGCGGGTGAGATCCATTTATAGAGCTCATACCTGTCTGGCTCCGTTTATTTCCTAGCAGAGCTGCTGGGGAATTTCGGCATCGCCCAAGTGAACTGCCAAGAGTTTCAGCCAGATGTCAGCATGTTACACTCAACTGTAGGCTCCAGAGTTACTGGTTCCTGAATTTCTGGCTCTCTAAATACTACCTCTTTCTTCTTCCAACCCCAACAGACAGAGTTCAGATGCCAGCAGTGAATCTCAGTAATTAGGGAGTTAATCTTTGGTCTTACCACTCTCATTTTGGTTTGGAAAGGAGCCGTGGCTCAAAGGTTACACAGCACACTACAGCCAAAATCATTGCACAGGGCTTCAATCCTAACCCTGCCACTGACCCACAGTGACCAGCTCACAGCAGTCCTTCAGCTGCCAGTTGAGCACCAGCTGGTGCTCTGCTTGAGGACCCTATTCCTGATTTTTGGAAGCACTGAGACCTTCATACCCTCGGATGGAGAGCCTTTGTAGGAAAAGGTCTGTGAACACCCACCCCCTGCTCAGAGGGCTGTAGTGACTACCTCGGCAACAGCCCTTCCCATCAGGACAGGCTGGGTGTTGTTCTATGTGTTTTCTGTGTTTTCTGTGTTTTCAGAATCCAACTGCTGCTATTACTGCTCACCTTGAGAAAGTGCTTTGAGAGCTTCTGACCAAAAACAGAATTTGAGTGAGATGTGTTACAGGTATCAAGGAAGTAAAATGTAGTTTATGGAGAAGGAGTGAGGAAGGCCACATTTCCAGTGAGGACAGAAAAATCAAAGCAGCTGTTACTGATTTTTTCCTGACTGAATAATAATATAGAACCTGGTGATGAGATGGTGCACTAGGATATGGTGCACATACAATGAATGGTAGTAAAAACGTCTCACCGCAAATACATGCAGGAAGTATTGCAATGCAAATGAAAAAGAAGTGTAGAAAGAACTGAAAAAGCTGTGAATTATTTAGATCTTGAGGAAGACTTCATGTCTGAGCTCTATCCCTACTTAGAACTGGGTGCTGACAAAATTGCAATTTCATAGAATTATAGATTAGAATCATGGAATCATTTAGGTTGGAAGGGACCTTTAAGATCATTGAGGCCAACCATTCCCCCAGCACTGCCAAGTCACCACTAACCCATGTCCCTCAGCACCACATCTCCAGGGTTTTGAAACCCCTCCAGGGATGGGGACTCCACCACTGCCCTGGGCAGCCTGAGCTAGGTCCTGACAACACTTTTGGGGAATGAATTTTTCCCAATATCCAACCTAAACCTCTCCTGGGACAACTTGAGGCCATTTCCTCTTGTCCTATCACTTGTTCCTTGGGAGAAGAGACTGACCCTCACCTGGCTCCAACCTCCTTTCAGGGAGTTGTTGAGAGCGAGAAGGTCTCCCCTGAGCCCCCCTTTTCTCCAGGCTGAACAACCCCAGGTCCCTCAGCCACTCCTCATCAGACTTGTGCTCTAGACCCTTTGCCAGCTTCATTGCCCTTCTCTGGACACGCTCCAGCCCGTCAGCGTCCTTCTTGGAGTGAGGGGCCCAAAACTGACCCCAGTATTTGAGGTGCAGCCTCTCCAGTGCTGAGTCCAGGGGGATGATCCCTGCCCTAGTCCTGCTGGCCACACCAGTGCTGATACAAACGCTCTCACATCTCATAGGCTTTGGAAAAATATTTTCTTTTTTAATAAATAGCTTCCTGTTTTACCATTTCACAAGCAGCCAAAAGGATTGGGTCAGTGAGGTGCTGGTGGAAGGCACCGAAGCCAGAGCAGGCAGATGGCACCACCTGCTTGTGGTTCAAAGGCCGAGTGCCTCCGTGCAGGGCCAGGCATGGTTAGAGATGTGTTTGATGGTCTCAGGGGTGGGTTGGCAGCACAGGGAATGGGCAGGAGCGCTATAAAAGCTTTATATTTCACCTGCCTAGTTCTAGTTAGAATAAGTAGTGCCCTTTCCATTGGGGGTGAGGAGTAGAAAGGAAGAAAATGTTCAGTACTGGTTGCAATCTAAGTGGGTGTTTTCCTCTTTGCCTTCAAACTGCAAGGATCAGAGCCTCTAAGAAGGTGCATGTGCACAGCAGCACCACCAGCTTCAATGTACTGGTAGTACTGGGAAGAATTTAACCCAGCCATTTAATCCATACTGATAGGATCTCTCCTGACATTCACGCCAATTATTTCTCCTTTCTTAGTGTTTTTGTGTCCTAAACAGTCAGTGTTTGGGAGCTGAAAGAGCAGCATTCACTGCCCCTCCTGAGGCCTGGGTTTGTCCCTCACAGCCGCTCACCAGGGGCAGTGAAAGCTCTGGTAATTATTTAAAATTTTCCTTGGGATTTTTATGCTAGAATTTCTTTGTGCAAGTGTCTCTGGCCTCTCCCTCTTGCAGCCATGCACATTCTCCGGTTGTCTAAAGTCTTCTGCACTAAAAAAGATGAAAGGTTTTAAATCCAATTGCTCAAAACCTTTGAAATTGTTTTCATTAATACCTATTTAATTCAAATGCTTGGTAACAGCCTAGAAAATCCTTTTATTACAAATACCATATCTTACTCCCTTAGCAGATAAGCATCCGATTAGGTTTTCCCTGTAGTATTTAGTCTCTCCGATAATAAAGCTCTGCAGCAAAACTAAGTTGGCACGGTTGGTATTTTAGGGTTAGGAAAAGGGCAAAACAAATCAGATACTGTAAATACCACAAATGATCAAAACAGAGCACAAGCCATTTGTCCCTTTGTAGGTCATTTTATCGAGACAGCCCCATTTCAGAGCTGGACACCGAACGGGCACCTCTTGGTTGTTGCTGCCAGAGCACTTCGGGGGAGCAGATTAAAACCTCGTGGGTAAAGACCAACTGGCTGGGACTGAACGGCCACGCTATTGATGGTGGGGATTAAAATGCTGGCACGGATTTCGGGGCGAGTCCATTAACCCCGAGGCACAAAGGCTCGGGGCGCTTTGCTGCCAGAAGGGCCGGCCCGGGCCTGGCCCTGGAGACCCACGGGGTCTGCCGGGCCGCCTCAGCGGCCTTTCGGAAGGCACCCGGCGGCGGAACACTCCAGTTACCGTCCCCGCAGGCCGCCCGTAGCAACGCGGCGCCCCGGGCGGTTGCTAGGGGCGGGCCGGGGTGCACTTCCTGCCGGGTGGGAAGCACTTCCGGGGCGGCGAGGCGTGGCCAAGAGCGGGGGTGAGTGGGCCGGGGGCTGTGAGCGGGAGGCGAGAGGGCTCCCGGGTCTGTGGGGAGGAGGCCGGGGGGCTGTCGGAGGCCGGAACTGGAGCTGGAAGGGTCCCTGCTGGCAGGGGTGGAGTGGTGGCGGGTGGGAGCGTCTCGGTCAGGGGGGCCCGGCTCCGGTGCGGCCTGCTCCGCCCCGCCTGCTGCAGCCAGGCCTGGCCCCGCAGCCTGCGGGAGGGAGCGGAGCAGAGCAGGCCTCGAGAAGGGAGGAGAGCTCTGGTGTCTGCACAGCTGCTTCTCACAGCCCCCGGGCACGGCTGCCAAGCGCGATGCCGAGCAGTGAGCCTACGGACTGGCTCCTCGGCCTCGCTAATGGTTGTGGTGTTCTCGGTGGTGCGAGCAATGGCAAATCTCCTTGCAGACGATATGAATTGGCCAGTCTCCATCCCAACACCCGCTCAGTCATCTCAGAAATCCAGCGCTAGAGCTTTTTTTTGCCTCATCCTTTCATGTTCTGTGCCAGTACTGTTCTTTATTTCCACCCTAAGAGGAAGCTAATATATATTATTCGAAGTGCTCCTGTGCTTTGTCTTACACTAATTATTTATGTAGTGCTCGGTCTTGAAGACGCCAGCTGGGAAACACAGGCCAGCAAAGAGGAGAGTTTGAGTCTGTCCTGGCTTTATTGAGGTGGCTGGTTTATGGCCCTGGTCCTGAGAACACGCAGTTATTTATCACCAGGCCTGATTGTGCACCCAGAAGAGCAGCCACATCATCTTCCAGTGGTGTCACTGAGCCTGCAGCCCTAAGTGGTCACTCACTGGGTCTGTGGTACAGCTCTGGCTTTGCTGGTGGACCAAGTCCTTTTGGGGATGGGGTAGCTACCTTGCGTAAAACCCTAATAGGGGCAAGATCAAGTGTTTTTTAAGCAAATAGTCCACATGAACTCTTGTAGTGCTGTGCAACTGCCTGTGACCTGTTTCTGGTGCTGAGTTCCAGTGGGAGGGGAGAGCTTGTGAGGGGAGGTGGTAGCTGCTGTTAGGCCAAATGAGTAAGCTGGAGGTGGGAGAAGCTTCCTGTCAGGGCCTGAAATAGGAATAATGATCTTTAAATGCAATTTAAGAACACTGACTTTCAACATAGCCATGTTAATAGGTGAGGCAGTCTGAGGAAAAAGGTGGTTAATAACCTGTGGAGAAGAGCTGTTAGCCACAGAAGAGGTGATGGAACTGCTAGCTTCTTGGTAACAGGGAGGAAGACTCTATTATCATCCAGGGACCTGCTGGATTAGGTGCCAGGCAGAGTGTGAGGAGCCAGCGCTCTCGGAGAGAGAACACACTTTGCAAGTTTGGCCGTCAGCACGGAAAGCTGCGTGCCTGATGCCAAGCCCTGGCTCCCAGTGCACGACTTCAGCCTGTGCTTTGCGTAAGGTTTAGTCTCCTGCATGTGCTGGTTTGGCCATTGTGTCAGCTACAGGAGGCTGTTAAAACAGGAAAGAATTTTGCTAATATTAGTTCAGCTCTGCTGATAGCAGGAAAACTAGTGGTCCAAATGTGGGTCACCTGCTGTGGCTACTGTGCAAGCAAGGACTCTCTGCTGTGACTGGTTGGAGCATGATGTCAGGTGTTCTCTGAGCATATTTCATGGGGTAGTGCTTAAAATGGTAGCAGCAGCTGCTGCCAGCCTGTGTGAGAGCTCTTGGTGCTGGTCATGTCACCTGGGATTTGTTAGAAAATTACTAACACCCTCAACGGAGGTGAAATAGAAAAGGGGAAAGGAGAGGAGATGTGCGGCAGATGAGGATGGGCAATTTTTGTTTTCATTGTATCAGTTTCCTTTTCTGGTTTATTTTTGTGTTGTGTTTCAGGTGTATGAATCAGGAGTATCAGTGGGAGTTTGTCCTGAGAAAGCTCCAGGTGAGGAATGAAGCAACATCTTCCCTGCCCTGTCTGAGGAAGGGGACAGACGAGAATAACCTCTTCAAAAGATATCCCAATAAAGTCAAGATAAAACACAACTCAGGAGTGAAGTATCCCATTATTCTGTTTCTTCCTTAGGAGCTGCTGCCTTAGCGGTTTGGGGAGAGGATGTTTAAAAGTTAAAAATGGTTAGAGATGAGCCGCATTTATGCGTGATTTGATGGTCCTGTTGTGTATCCAGCACAGCCTCTGGGTCTGTTGGGTCTTGCTGAGCCCAAGTGGCCCAGTGTGTTTCCTGGATCCACATATGGGTCCCATGCAGCCCTTGCTTCTTGAATTTTAATCAGAATTTCAAAAATTTCGTTTCTCTGAAGTACAGCTCTGGAAGGGACCATGAGAGGTCACCTTTCCTTATCTTCTGATTCAAAGGCAGGGTTACAGTTACTCACACTCCACCCCAGGTGGATGTTGCTCTGCTCTTCTGAATCACTACTAACAGGGATTTCACTCTCTCTGTATTCCAGTGGCTGGCAGTTCCTACAGCTGGGAATTTTTTCGTGTCTTTTAAAATAATACCCCATACTTCATCTAATAAAACAAAGTCACCATTTCTTGTAATTTATAGACCACTCCTTTTGGTATGTCCCCAAATGACATTTGCTTCTTAGGGAACGACATTGAGTTGCTGATTGATTCCTAAATTTATCAACTATAACTTTACTCTGGTTATACTCTCAGTTTGCCATCTTTCTGAAGAGTATTGTAGAAATCTCATCCTAGCCTGAGAAATACAGGAGATAGTTTCTGGGGGGTGGATTACTACTGTTCAACTGAAACGTGCGTGCAGCGCATTCCCACGCCCAAGCTTTAGTAACGCCAGGAAGTGCAGCAGCAGTGGTAGCGCTGACTCAGTAATTACACATCGGGATCGTACAGGTCAGGAAAACCGAGTAGGACAGTGTCACAACTGCCTCCTGATGGCATCTCACACTAATTGGATTTCCCTTTGGGGACTCGGTGTGGTGTACTCCAGCGGTTGTGGCAGGAGAGTTCTCTGTTGTTGTAGAAAGCCATTAGTCATTTGGAGAATGAATTGACAACTCCATTAGCAAAAGATAAAGGGAGGAGGGAAGGATTCTCTCGTGGCTGAGAAACTGGCTCATGACCATGGAGATCGATGCTGAGCTCTGCCACAAACTACCTGTGTGGCCATCGCAGGATATGTGGGGCTTGGTGTAAGCGGCCACTGAAGCCATGCTGAACTTTAAACATGTCTCATTCTTCTATCTCCAGCAGATCTGCCTCCTGTGTGGGTCCTTTAAGTAGCAGCTGGGTTTGTACACCTAAACCGAGGCTGTGACCACTTACACAATGTAAGTGTAAGAGTAATAACCACCTTGCATGCATGATCGACTGCAGGGAGAAGTATAGTCTTGCTTACTAAGCTTTCCTCTTATTTTTTGCTGAATATTGTTCATATTTTGTTTCTCTTCCCCTTACCTGCACACGCACTAATACTACTATTTGAGGGCTATATTCATAGGCAGGTGGTACAAGACCACCATCCAAGTGAAACGTGCCTTTTATTTCCCTCCTTTATTGGGTCTGTAGATCAAGGGTGTCTTCAAAAACCTGCATGACGTTTTTGCCTGCCTGTCATTTTTTTGTAATAGATTGTGAATACCAGAAAGCACGATGGAAATAATTGCTCTTTTTTTCCCCTTTGTAGTAACGTGCCGTCCCAAGAGCATTAGTAGAGAAGGGCACGCTGACGATGGCTGCTGAGTTGGATTTCACCCCACCTGAAATCCCCGAGCCCACATTCATGGAGAACGTGCTACGATATGGACTCTTCTTTGGAGCCATTTTCCAGCTTATCTGTGTGCTAGCCATAATCCTGCCAGTTTCCAAGCCCCATAAGACAGTAAGCGGAGCTCTTTAATGTTGATATAGATGGGTAGAGTCAGAGAAAATAGGGTGGGAGGGAACTTGGAATAGCTAATGGAGACAGGGTGGTCTGCCCCTGGGATTGGTGACAGTTTCATTGCTCCTTCTGTTTCCTTCCTTCCTTTTCCCACCTCCAGCTTTTGTCTTGCGATTTAAAGTCAGGAGCAAATACCTGAGCCAGGGTCTCTCTGAATATCAGTGAAAAAAGCGACCTGCAGCACTGGCAGGGTGTGCTGAAGGTACATGCTGTACGTGGTCCCAACCCTGTATTGCTGTGCCCGTCTGCTCTATTACTTGCCAGACAGTGTCCCTTTTGCAGGACCTGCCTTTCAGGGAAGGACTTTGAGCTCTGCTTTGCGTGTGATTTTTGGAAATGAGATACAGGTGAAGTTTCTACAATATTGTAACGTGAGGAGGGCAGTGTTGAGGCCTGACATCCAATCCTGTGCAGACAAGTGGAAGGTCCTTTGATGCAGTTAGTACAGGAGAATGTTAAGGTGAAAGGCTGAGGTGAGCTGTGAGGCTCTGATTCCTCTAGCCTGGGCCACGATGGGATGGCCTGCATCTGCCTGGCTTCTCTGATGAAGGAGCTCCATGTGCCTGGTGATGCCTGTGGTGCTGGGGACAGATACTGCAGTGCTGGTGATCAGGCTGCAAGTTTGGTGGTTTGATACAGATTTTGATAGAATTGTAGAATGGTTTGGGTTGGAAGGAACCTTTAAAGCTCATCTAGTCTGAACCCCCTGCAGTGAGCGGGGACATCTGCAACTAGAGCAGGTTGCTCAGAGCCCCGTCAAACCTCACCTGGAATGTTTACAGCGATGGGGCATCGACCACCTCTCTGAATGGTCTACTTTCAGGAACAGCTCAGTATGGGAAGTTTTGGTTCCAGGCTATCTCTGTTGCCTTGTTTGCTCCCTCTTGTGCAGAGGAAGCAGGGAAATGTTCAGCCTCTCTGGGGCAGGGGGTGCCCAAGGGTGAGGAACAGTGTGAAGGATACAGTTCATTGCCCAGCTCCTTCACCTCTAACTGCTAGTGAAGTTGTGTTGATGTGCCGGATTAGTGACACTGCCCCGGAATGGGTGTGTATTCCCTCCTGCTAGTCCTGCCACAGCTCTCATACCGTTATTCTGTGGCTACCAGCGCCTGCCTGTCAGAGTCCGTGGCTTCCCTGGATAAATTTTTGAGAAACATTGAGTAGCCTGATTCTTGAAAGCTGAAAAGAGTGAGAACTTTAGTTTGAAGTGGGAAACTGAAGACTAGGCCTGCAATTAAAATGATAAAGCTCAAGGACCTGTTACTGTTTAAGTTTGCAAACATGCTTTGATGTTTGTATGCTCTGCTCTTTATTTTCACCATATGTATACTGTCCTCTTGATTTGCTGTCTATATGACTCATTTACAAGACCATAAACACCAGAGGCTGCTCCTCCAGATGTCAGGACTGATGCTTGAGTCTGGGTAGGATATTGAGGAGCTTCTATGTCTTAGAGGCGTCAGGCTTTGAAGTCTACCTTGGTTTGAACATTAGAAGGCAGCAGTGTTCACTCTACGGCAGCAGCACTCTGCATCCCTGACTAATAACCGCATGTTGCTCCATTTCTCCAGAGCCTGCCAGCTCCCTGTGAGCCGATTACAGCCTTTGGAAAGCCAGCCAAGCCTCCTTCCTTGGAAAGCCACACAGATGTGAACTGTAATAGCCCAGTAACTTGTGAGACGTTTGAACCAAGCTCCTTGATTAAAAGGATACTGTCAGATGCTCGCTTCCTCCTCCATTATCTGGAGAGCTGCCTTGGAAGCTTGAAACTAGCACGTCTTGCTCAGCCATTTTTTTTGTGTGTCCTTTTCCAGTTGGCACGCTCTGACTGATAGAAACCAAGATGCTAAAGCAATATTTATACTCAAATGCATTTAATGAAAAGAGGCAATCTGCATGTGTGCACTTCCTCAGATGAGACTGGCGCTGTTCCCTTGTGTTTTTACAAGATAACTAGACTTTATTTCCCATGGCTGAAATACTATCTGTCATCTCCCCTGAAGGGAACAAAGCAGCATATCCAAGCATTCCTTGTTAGTCCAGGTGAAGGAAGCTTTGCCTGCAAGTCCCTCCCTAGATTTCAGGTTTGGTTTAGAGGCTCTGAACTTTACATTCTTACTACTGTTTGGGGGAGTATTTGTTGTCTTGCACATGATGATGATGAACATTTGGCAGAAATACCTGCTGAGTGTTTCTGTGCACACTGGTGATTATAGGCTATCTTCTCCTTTTCCTAATTTGAATAGTTTTCATTTAGTGTTGATTTTCTTGCTGCCTTTAAAGCTGGTTTTGTTTTTCTTCTCCAAAGCCTGTTTTAGACACTTAAGTTTTTAACGGCTTCTCTGGTAACAAGCTGTTTCTATGCATAAACTCACACTCATCAAAAAGCACATGCAGAAGAAGATGGTGCTGCTCAAGTTTCATTAAATGTGGACTTGGTTTGATATAGATGTGTTCCAAGAGACACCCAGCACTTGCTTCCTTTGGCTTTTACTCAAATTCCCAAAGTGAGCTGTCAGTAAATTGTAAAAACAAAAAAAAAAGTTACTGACTGTTTCTTAAATGATTCTTGTAGGACTCGGACAGTTTTGAGCTGAAGAATTCAGAGACAGTGAAGAAGCCAAAGGCAACTGCTCCACAGATAAGCAAGAAACCCAAGAAGGAGACCAAAAAGAAACGATAAAGGCATGACCAATGAGGCTCCAAAACAACATAATCACCTATAATCATGCTTCCTTGCAGACGACATCAAAGGCAACTCTCTTAAATGGTTTTGTGGCATTGCCATGCTTTACCTTTCGGGGACAAGGGAGAAGGGACTTACAAGAATGGAAGGGGTGGGGTTCTGACGTAGATTTCTTACAAGCAAAGAGGACTTCACATGTCCAGGACATCATTTGACATGATTAATGTGCCAGTCACCATTAAAGTGACTTCTGTCATTTCTGATGGGTGGAGAGGTCTGTTGACCTGGCTTCTCCATGCTGATGAGGATTTGTAGTGAAGTCCCTGAGGAAGGTGGAGCATGGGTTTGCTACTTTGGATACCGGTTTGTGTTGTACTTTTTGAAGGCAGAGGGATCAAATGGATCAAGGGTACCACACTACACAGCTTTGTATTCATCTCTGTTGTCATCTAGGCTGAAATACATAGCTGCATTTTATGGCTTAATAATAATGTCTTTGTCATATTCTTTAGTTCTTTAGGGAATAACTCATCCAGTTCCAGACTGCTGTAGATGAAAGCTTTCATTTCCCCAGCGTCACTACCTCTTTCTCATTCCCCACCCATGCACTTTCCCTTTCTGTTCCCACCCCTGAAAGCAGGTACATTTTGGGGAATTGAGGCTGCGGTGGGGACTGCAATGACTACAAGAATCAGAGAACAGTCTGATTCTGGAAGGTGCAGGTTTAATGTCTGTTTTAATATGATGTCCTTGGAAACTTGGGAAGACCAGGTAGTGCACGTTGGAGAAAAGCAGCTCTGAGGCGGGAGGCTGGGCGTGCTGTGGCGATGGTGTGTCCAGCACGCTGCCTGGCCGTGCTGTCACTACACCCTCTGGCCAGGAAGCCAAGTCTTAACCGTGTGCTCCATTTCAACACAGCTGGGGTTGCTGCGTTTGCAACCTTCCCCCCAGCCTTACCTGCTGCAGTCTGCTGCGACTCCTCTTCCCAAAGTTAAATATGATCTCAGCCTGAGGAGATGTGGTATTTTAAGATAGAAGGGGTGGCAGGCTGGCTGTGTAACATGACTGTATGGCAAGAGACATACACCGTGTTCCTTCCAGCTCTGGCTCGCCAGGCCCAGGGACAATCTAGGATTAGATTTAAATATGGCTAGACAGGGCTGGAAAGATATAGGTGGTGATGTAGCCATGGAGTCTCTGTAGGGCAGCTTGAGCTTCCTGATGCCAGCTCACATCTTGGTTTGTTTGATCACGGATGAGTCAATGGGAGGAGAACCTGCTCTTTTAGGCGCACCCAGGGTTCAGAGCAACTTTGAAGGAAAGGGTTCTCTCTGGCAGGGATGCAAGTCTGTGATCCTTTTTGCATACGTAGACTCCCATCCTCAATTCAGAAATGCCTCATGAACCCAGCTGTGGTAGCAGTGTTGTGCTGTGCGTTCTTTAACAGGAGCCAAATAACACGTTTAACAGAAGCCCTGGGTGTTGGGAACGGCTGCGTTCTCTGCTCACTCTTGCTTTTGGTGGGTGAGACCCACCAGATCCCAGGACTGGTTTGATTCTAACCTCTCGCTGCGTCCCTGGCTGGGCTCTCTGCTGCTCTTAACCAGAATGCTGACACCTAGTTGCTTAAAGTCCAGCTTAGAGTTCTGCTTTAAATTCAGCATTTTCTTTTTTTTTTTTTTTTTTTGAGCTACAAAAAGGCAGGACTAGGAGGACAGAACAAAGCACAGGAGATGCAAACACCCTAAAGTTACTTTGAGTTCTCGGTACAAAGAAACATGACAAAAATTTCCCACACAAATAAAGAGCAATATTATCCTATGAGTTTCCATTACAGACCAGCGTTCCTGCCTGGGATCTGCAGGGGAAAGAAGAGCGTTGCCACTGCCCTGGGTAGGTGCTGCACATCACTGCTGCTGTTTTCACCAGTGAAGATGGTGGTGGATTTGTCCAACAGCTCTGGCTTTCTGCAGGTTGCCTAAAGGGGTTATTTAATGCTTTAGCAGAATTGGAAGAGTAGCACGTGTTACCTGAAATAAAGCAGCGCTTCCACGACTAAGAGCCAGTTAGCAGTGAGCACTGTGTGGTGGCTACCTGGAACAGCAGGCTGCTACACCAACACCTCCATCTAGCCATGTGCAGGCTGGCTTACTCATTGCTTGGTAGAAATCATGGATATTGGAGTTTGTTTTTGCTGGGGGGAAGAGGGATTAAGATAAATTTCCCAGTCTGTTTCTAACAGCTTGTTACCTATTTGCTCTTGTCAGCTGATTAGAGATTACATGTCCCATGTATCTTAGTTTCTCCTGAAATGTGTCATAAATACAATCAGAATCTTTGTTTGAAAAGAAATCTCTTTTTAATGTTGTGCTGCCTCTTTCCATGCATTCATTGTGAAAGCTGCCAGAACTCTCAGACTATAGAAACACAGGGACATAAATAACCTATTCACAAAAACGATCCATTAAGGGAAAGCCTTTCAGAGCCTTTAATCTGTGAGAAATTGCTCGGTTAATGCTGTGAGGCATGTGTGCATCTGTATCTGTTTAACTTGGAAGCAGTGAACTATCTCCCAGTGAAGCTTCACCTTCCTGGAAGGAAGGAGGAAATGGTGTGATGACTAAATTAATTTGCCTCTCATGAGATATTTTGACGCCAAGAACCCCCATGAAGGTAGCAATATTAATTCGTTAATAACACAAGCAGGGGATTAGGTGGAGATTCAGCAGGCTGCTAATAGGGATTTTCAGTAGCCCCTCGGTGTGTGATTGCAGCTCAGGTTTACGTGGCTGGAGCGTGGAGCTGTCTGGTGGCTCTTCTTGGCTGCAGTACGACCGGTGTGGTAGCCAAGCTCTGGCAAGCGTCTCTTGGTTCCCTCACCAGAAACCCAAAACGGGAGAAGGACTAGTGTGGTGAGTCCTTTAATTCCCCAGCACTTTTCTCCAAGCTGTTTTGTAATTAACATCCCAAAGGGAGCTGGAGACCTCATTAAGTCAATTTTACTGAAGGGGAGGTTTTCAAAGGTCTGCCTCCAGATACCAGCCAGCAGACAGCACCTTGGTGAACAGCACCTTGCTCTGACACTCAGAGCCCAGGAGCTGAGCTCAGAGCTGTGTTTCCTCTGCTAATATTTGTTACAAAGCTCCTTTCCCTCAACAGGGCAAGCCTCAGCTCTGAAGAAACATGGCTGGGAGTTGGGAATTCCTTGCTTCATTTTCAATCCTGTTCAAGCAGCTCTTCCTCTGTGGCCACGCTCATCTTGAGAGCTGCAGCCTTCGCCATCCCCTTGAGCTGTCCCACGCTCACAATGCATCCTTGTGCTCCTTCAGTGCAAGCAGCACAATCCCTTGAGACAGGCTAATAAGTAGCTCATGACTGGAGTTCCAGTTCACATAGTTCAATTAAATCCCTGTTAATCTTGTTCAGACCTAATTTACTTTCATTCTCATACACATGCTTTTCTCTGCTTCATAGAGATTCTGGTGTGGTTCCCTCCTGGCAGGAACTGAAGAGCCTGAGGCCATCTTTGAAGAGGACTGATGTTTGCAGAGTGGCCCCCTTGGTGAATCAATAAGCTAAGATTATTTCCCAGCCTGTCATGAAGAATGTGAAAATATTCCTTCAGTGCCTGGATTTCAGGGAGGATGTGACGATGCTCAAGGAGGAAATCGGGAAGCTGTAGGAGGGGAGGACCTGTTCCATGTGTCTCTTTCCCAGGGCACCGCTGAACTGTTCCCCTGTGTGTGTATGTTAGTTTTTGGACAGCTGGGAGCTGTGGTGCTGGATTTCTCTCTTGGGAGCCTGTCTTACACACCAATACTTCTTTCAGGCGGAAGATATTCACCGCCTGTGGCCTGCAGGGATCGAGATGACTGTATTGATTTAGTTGTTTATTAATCTCATGAGGCATCAGAGACTGACTGCAGGGAGAAAATGGGATGATGAATGGAGCACAGCTGCTTGTTTGGTGATGAGGTTGATGGCCAGCTTTAGCACCAGGAAGGAGTCTGACCCTCCTCCTCCTCCTCCTCTTCCTCATTCAACCAGAAGGGATGATGTGGTTGGGGAGCATTCCCTTTCTCTCTGGCAGGAGACATGGGCTGTAATCAATGTTTGCATTTCTTCTTAAATTGGCAGTTACTGCAATTCTCCTGCTCTTCTCCTCTGGGAATTTGTGGGTTTTGAGTGGTCGGTTGTGGGAGCGTTTTCTGGCTTTTGGTACCGAGGCCAGTGAGCAGTAGCTGATCTCTAAATGTCTCTTGTTCGGGGCTGGCAACTGCAGGGCAATGAACTTGGCTTCCTGCCTCTCCCTTGAAATTCAGCCGATGTTCCCCTTTCATGTTGATTCTTCCCAATTGGTGGCTTTCCTGTCACTGTAATTCACCCCCCTGCCTCCTCTTGTCACTTCCACCCTGTAGACTCATGTCCATTGCAGTTCTTCAGTCCTTGCAGCCAGATCTTACCTGTCAGCGACAGACTGTGGGTATCGCCTGCTGTTACAAGGACTGATACAAAGAACGAACACCTAGAGAAGCATTCCTGATGGAGAAGGATGTCCCCATTTAATCAGCTTGTCAGCATGTTTCTCTTCCCTGATGATTTCTTCAACCAGCAGATCTAACTGCTGGAGAAAGACAGCTCTCTGCCTTAGGAGCCCCAGGAAGCTGTGCCATGCACAGCCTACCCCTGAGCCATGAGGAATTAAAGCAATCAAATTTTACAGTTCCAAGCCCTTGCGATAAGTGAGTGCTGTGGTGCCGCGTGTGCTTCACACCACCTGTTCCAGTCCTGCTCCTCACTAGCACACGCAGGTTTGTCTTGTGCAGTCGCTGGCCTCTCGCAGTGCTTGCTTCTTTCTTCCCAGCTCCCCCGGCTTCGCTCGGTGCCTGCAGGGTCTGCTGCAGCTTCGATGCTCCTTGCACCTCGCTTTGCTGGAGGCGTGAGCAGCCACACACCGGGAAACCACAGTCCCACCAAGGACCGAAGCAATGCAGAGCAGGTGGTTGGAGAAGAGAGGCCGGCGGGTCCCTCTGCTGCTTGAGTCCAGCTCTTCTGGCTGGTAGGTACAAGGTAAAGCCGCTTTGGATCCCATCCTTGCTTTTTCAAAACATCTGTTGCCTGGCTGAGATCTCCTGTCACACTTGAGCTCAGCTCCCAAATGGGGGATGCTGTGGGTAGAGGGGGTTGAAGGGCTCTCACGTCTTCCTGTCATCGGTTCTGGGCAAGGAGCTGTGTCCTGAGAGCCATGCAGCGCTATTTACGCGCTGAATGCAGGATTTGTGAAATCTGCCCGATGGCCCATCGCCTTGTTTCTTGCCAGAAGGCTGTCCGAGCCTTGGGGTGCCGCCCCTGTCAGCGTCAGGTTCATCCAGTCCCAGTTCATGAACCATGGCCATGGAAGGCATCAGCACTGGCCTGAGACACCTCATATTCTGCCCAAGCTGAGGCTACAGCCTAGGTGTCCCTGGCTCCAAGGCTAGCTCCTACTGCCTTCCTGTCGGCTGCTGCTCCTGCAGAAGCCATCCCCAGCTTGTCAGTTCACCTCGCCAGAGGCCAAAGTCCAGAGTACCACAGGCACCAGCGAGCTCTCACGGCACGAAGCCGCTCCCTCCGCTTGGAGAACCGGCTCCAGACACTTCCTGCTGTTATTAGTGCCGCCACTCCAGCAGCGCGGGCAGGAGCTGAGCTGGAGCTGTGCTGACAGTGTGGGGCTCATGGGGTCATGTCCCTCCAGCTCCTGAGAGCAGCTCTTGCACACCCACGCGTATTGCTGGGCCCACGCCATAGTTGAATGGCTGGACTATGGGGGTCTGTGCGGGAGAGGGTCCCATAGCTGCGGTCCCCAGGGACCAGCTCTTCGTGACGCTGCAGCTCAGGCAGATGACCCCAAGTGTCAGGCCTCTGTGGTGAAGGGAATCGCAGGAGGAGCAGCTTTTGAGAGACAGGGAGAAGCTGTGACCGTTTCTGCTCCCTCCCTCCCCCCCTTATTTAGCTCACTCTAAACCGAGCACGAATCCAAACGTCATGTGGTTTAAATTTTTCAGATTCAGACTTTGGCCTCTTTAGCCCATCCCTCGCTCAGAGGACCAAGACTGGATGATTAAGGGGAAACACCCTTGTGTCTGCTCCGGCTCCACTTGGCGCAGCCGGCTGCTGGCAGGGAGGCTGCCTGGGCTCCTCTGCCACCACAGCCCCCAGGGCAGGGTCGCTTGGATGAGACAACCAGAGCTTTATGCTCACCAGCCATCCCTCGCCTAGCAAAGCAGGCTGGAACTAGGACTCTAAATCTCATGGGGACACATTTCCGTGGGCCTTTCTTAACCACTCATTTCTATTAATACTAAGAGTGGCCAAGAAGCAGAATTTCCACCACTGGGAAATGCAAACATTTTGTGTGCAGCTTTTCTGCAGAGGCAAGAAGGAGAAAGTGTCAGATTGTTGCCCAAATGAGCTATTCCAAGATACCTAATTGAGATTGTATCAAAACGTACTTTATCGGTCAGAAACCTGACGGGAAATGTTGTGCCTCTGTTGAACATGCAGATGATGTCCCTGCACAGCTGTTAAACTTGCTGCCTCCTTATCAAACATTTGCACGTCACCCAGTCAGTGGTTTCCCCAAGGTCCTTTCTCCCTGGGAGTTTTGCAGCGACACTTCCTGGCTGGGGCTGCCTCGATGCTGGAGTCAAGGGCCCCTTTTGCACGGCGGATTGTCACCACATGGAGGGACACACTGGGTCCTGAGCTGTCCTGGTGACTTCTTCTCAACTGCCCTGGTTTATCCTACAGCCTGAGGGACACTGGCATTTGCCCCTCAGCCTTCTGCAGCCCTGATGTTCTCATGTGTCGGGGAGAATGGCCAGAATTAGCGTTTCTACCATGAAATATTGCCAAATGGCTCATACTGAGGGAGTTACTCTGGTCAATCCACCCCAGTAAATCAGCTTGTAACTGCAGCTTCCCGAACGGGGCTGGCGGTGCCGATTGTTTGCCATCGCACACTCACTGTTTGCGAGGCTGTAAAGCTCAATGATCATAAAATCTCAGGGCAAGAGCTGTGGCGGCCTCTGCATCTGTCCAGCATCTCAAACACGACCATTATATTATTAATAGTAATAATTCGTGCACATATATTTGGAATTCAGAGTGAACAAAAGGCAGCTAGCCTCAGGACCAGAAACCATCAGACAAAACTTAACGCTTGCCAAGGCGATGCTTAAAAATAAATCTGGCCAGAGATGAATAGATGTGTTGTTGTAAATCCACAGCCACGCTGGAGAGGTCGGGGCTCGGATCAATTACTGGACCCCAAAAGCACCCTCTTAATTTGCAGGGAGGTTTCAGGAGCCCGGTGGAGCAGTTTGATCTGCCCACTCAGAGGGGATGGAGCCACAGATGGACTCACTGCTGGGAGGACATCGCTCTGCCTTTAGTAACCCTCATTCTTCTTTCTCCTGATGAAACTTGTGTAAAGGTCAACAAGAAAATACAGAAGTACCTGAGCACGTCTTGGTTTCTGGTTAGAATATCATTTCCAGACATGCTACAATAACTGACCCACCAGAAATGTTCAGTGCTACTTTTTTTTAATGTGAAAGTTCCTGGTTTTCAGTTTTGTAATTATCTTCCTCCCTCCAGTGTGGGTTTTATCAGTGCTGTTTAAAAGTGAAGAGAAAGAACCACCTCAAGATGGTTTATCGGGGAAGAGACTGAAATCCCTGGTTGGATTAAAAAAAAATAATTGTGGATTAGACTGTTTAAAGACAAATACTTCAGTGAGGGAAAGGCAAGTGGATATCTGGGGGTAGCTGGTCGGCTCCGGAGCTCCTGGTGGAGCCGGGGACACCCAGCTGAGGTGTGCTGGGTTGCTTAAACTCAAATGCTCTGAAATCACATTATCACCAGCACTGCATGTCTAATGTCAGAGTCCTGTGAGGGCACATTCCTGAATTCAAACCCAAAATATAAGAGGCTGGGTTTTAGAAAGTATCTATTTGCCATTTCAAGTTTGCATATTGGGATCTTCTTCGAAGAAGAGAAGTGGTGGACGTGGTCCGGGGTGTTAGAAGGCACAGTGCCTTTGGTGTTTGCCTTCCGGCAACAGGCCAGCGTGCTGGAGATGGAAACAAAGATTGTAGGACAGGCTGTAGAGAAGGAGTTGATTGCAAAAGAGGAAAACAAAATTCAAATATTTATAAGTCATAATTGCATCTTAGCTTTGGGTCTGGATCCAGTAGAGGCTGAGTCACCCCAACCAGCTCCCCTGGGGCTGGGGCTGGGTCCCCGCTCCCCTCCAGCAGCGGCTCCTCACGCCTGCTCTGAGGCTGCGGGAGCTCCTGGGATCAGGAGGGAGAGGGGAGTGTTGGCGGGGAGAAGGCGTGGGGGACCCCAGGCATCGGCGGGGACCCTACGGTATTACCAAAGTATTAATGTGCGAGCAAGCAGCGCAGAACCCTGGGGCTGCCCCAGGCCATGCGGTTAATTCCTTCATCCCATGTCGAGGGTTAGGTCGCGGAATGGTTCCCCACACCTCCCCACGCCAGCTGGATAGCCGAGTGGGGGGCTATGACTTAACGGCCCAAAAAAGCCTCAGCACAAACCAGGCTGTGGTTTGATGCTCCGGCAAGGAGCAAAGCAGGACTGCTGCCCCCAGCCCAGCCGCTCTCTCCAGCGGTTCCCCCCGGTGCGCGGGGAGCCCGGCTGCCCTCGCCCAGCGCTGGGAGGGAGCCGGGGGGCAGGAGGGAGAGGCCGGAGGGAAAGCGTCGAGCCCTGCCCGGCCGTAGGGACCTTATCAGAGCGCGGCTCCGCCCAGGGAAGGGCCCCTCTGCGATGTGCTGGCCGGGGGTGATGGATCCGTGTGTGCGTGACTCCCTGTTCCTGGTGACTCATGGATTCGCTGGCCCTCGCCACTGTCATGGGAAATATTTTTTTAATAACTCAAAAGAGCAAGTCAAAGGCGTGGGGGGAACAGAAAGGAAAACTCCGCTACAGAGTTCTCTGAAACTTGTTAACTTCCCAAATTGTTTCTTAAGTGTCAGGTTTTGCTTAGAGCAATGGAGGTTTTCAGAAATCCCCATGGAGCAGCGGTGAGGGCTGACTGGAGGGGTGGGCAGGGGGTGGCGGAGGGGCTGCTGGCTGCGGCAATACAGCCCACGGGTCACCGGAGCCGGCCAGCAGCTGAGCACACCTCGTGAACCAGCTCAATGGGGGGCTGAGGAGGGACTGCTTCACCCCGGTTCTTCCTGGAGGATTAAGGAACAGGAAACACCTTGGTGGATCGCTGCTGGGGAAGCTGGGAGTGCTGCCAGGCTGGTTGGGCAGCCCCGACGGGCTCTGGGCAGGCGTCGAGGTGCCCAGCTGAGCCCTGAGCCCACGTGTGTGCCCTGGCCCGGCTCTGTGCCAGGGAAAGCCGGGCATCTCCCACCTCCTCCCGGTGCTGGAAGGGGAAAGTGCTGAGGAGTGAGAGGAGGCATGGCTGGAACTGTCCCCGTGTGCCCACCTGCCCAAGCAGGACTCTGAGGGACCTGCACAGGGGGACGCTGCCAGCCGGGGACCAGGCACCCCAGGAACATCCCCAGCCCCATTCTGCCTCTTTTCAGAGGCTGGCACCGGCTGCAGGGGTCTATCAACCCAAAGACTGGGCACGGCCACACAGTGATGTGCCAGGGCTGCCTCCGAAGGGCCTCAGGCTCCCGGGGCTCCCCAGCGAGGCCCAGGACACGGCTTATCTTTCTCGGTTCTCACTCCAGACTAAAGTTTTGCCTCCTTCTGACTTCAGAGATGGGGGACCGCGGATCGCAGCCCCCCAGGGACAGCGAGGCGTCCCTCCTGGGGACGGGCACGCACAGATTCCAGCGGAGCATCCCAGCGAAGCGCGTCCCACCCTGCTGCTCGCTACCTGCTGCCACCGGGGCACAAAGCGACCGCCAGCCCAGCCGGGTTTCAACCTCCCGGCGCTCTCTGCCCCGGCACCGGCTCCCCGGTAAACACAGCCGGGCCGGGGCTCGGGGCCGCCGGGCTCGGCTGGGAGCCCCCCCGGCCCCTCACCCGCGGGGCCGCGCAGCCGGAGACGCGCCCCGGGGGAGCGAGGCCGCCGCTCCCACGCGTGTCCCCGGCGCGACCAGCCGGTTCCTCCCGCGGGCCCGGGCGCGCCGGCGGAGCCCGCAGCAGGGGCGGTCCCGGAGCCCGCTGCGCGCCCGCGGAGCTGGGCTGCCCGGAGCCTTGAAGAAAACCTCCACGGAGGGGAGGGGCTGCTGCTTCCCCCCCCATCCGCCGTTTCCGGTTTGCTGCCATATTCCTCTTTTTTTTTTTTTTTTTTTTTTTTTTTGCCCTCCCCGCGGGTTCCCCCCCCCCCCCCC
>JAVSBS010026517.1:0-15221 GCA_033124195.1 Coracias cyanogaster | reverse complement strand
AGACTTCCTGGTGATCCATGGGAGTCGTAGTTCCTTCTAGCTGGCTTAAAAAGACATTTCAAAATACCGGGTCCGTTCACCACAGGCTCATCCTGAAAGGAGGAGCAGTTGCCTCCAAGTCACATCATCATATTCCTGTTACTTTACTTGCTCAGGGATGGTGGGGAGCAAGTATTTTCATGTTAAGGAAGCAAGATGGGTGGCACTGGCATCAGCCTTTCTGCATTTTTTTGTTGTTTAGCAGGTGGCACCCTGGGGTCTGAGATACCCAAGGAAAGAGCCAACGTACTCCAGCAGGAAGGACATGACCAGCATCATGTCTTTTCCTGTTGATGGGGAAGATGGCCAAAACCCAGCTGCAGAAACTGGTTCTGGCATGTGCACACTGAGGACTAGTAATTGGTTTCAGATCTGGAAGCATTCTCCATCCTTCATGATACCTAAGCACTCAAGGAGCATTGAAACAATGAATTGGGTCCTAGTTTCTTCCTTGCTGCTGCTACTCAGCAGATCCTATCCTACTTCAGACTTGGAGGCAGGCTGTGTGAGACCAGGGGTAGACTTTCTTCTGTTCCTACATAAACTTCCCAAAGAGCTGTGAGTTTTGCTTGAAACAAAGATCCAAATTTTGAGATCTAAGTCCTGATAGCAGGTTGCCCTCATTGAGAACTTCACAAGCCACTTTCTGTGCTTTCTCCTGCACTGAAGATGTGACAGGAGCTGCAGGGTTGATTGGTGGGCCCAGATCCTTTTGGGACAGCTGCCTTGCAATTCTGTCGTTACATTCCTCCCAGAACCTGCCAGGCCCCTGCTAGCAGTCTCATGGTCAAACACAGTAACAGCAAAAAGCATCCATATTTCCACTTGGGTGGGTGTCTCAGCAGGCTGTGCCCAGGACTGGGTCTCTTTGGGAGTGCAGGTGTGTTTAGGGTGATGCCGCCAAACAGTCAGGCAGGGCAAGTGGGGAGGACTGGAGCAAGAACCACATACAACATGGTGTGGGGGAGAGATGAGTATACATGCAGCTCTCACTTTTTTATAGCCTCCAACACAGGAAGGAGATATTTAATGGCAATATGCTGGACTGGCAGGGAACTAATTTTTTTTTTAAAGTTCCAAGTGAAACTGCTGCAAAACCAGCTGTTGCTGAGGCAAGCTCTAAAATAAAGGGTATGAGGGTTTTTGACCTGTTCTCCTGAAGGGAACTCAGAGGCAGAGAGAATCAAACTTTTCTTTCGAAGAAGCCCCAGATTTTCCTTTTTTCCCCCTTCAAACACCTAAATGAAAGCACAGAGGAACATATCAGCAGCTTTATCAAGTCACCTGCTTGAGAAGAACCTTGGGTGGACAAAGAGACTTTCCAGAAACCACAGTGAGAATAGGCATCAAACCCAGTGCTAGGTTTACACTAGACTCCGTAGAGATGTCTTCCCTTCAGAAGGAGCAAGAAAAATTCAACCACTTCCACAGAGGCTTGTTTATATTGAGGCTCCCTGGACTGATGCTCGGCCCATTTTTTTTTGAGCAGCAAGGGAAGGGAGGGAAATAGTCTCCTTGCAGTAATAAAATGTAGGAAGGCAGGAGGGTAGAGCTGGGATGAGGAGGAGATGCTGGGGTCACTCTTGTGGTCTAGACTAATGTACAGCTGGGATATTCTTCTGGATGTCCCCAGACTTTGGAACAGCAAGTACCTAAATGTGCTTATAAGAGAAACCTAATGTGCTAGCTCCTAAAAACCAACATGAGAACATCCCATCCTCCACAAACACAGAAAGAAATGCGAGAAGAGATTACAGTTTTCTAAAAGTGTTGTTAATAGCTGTTTTCCTAAGTGCAACAGAGTGGAACAGAGAGGGAGCTACTTGCCCCAAAATGAAGGTGAAACTGGAACACCAGTTCCTGGCTCAGAGAATATCTTCTGACCGCAGCAAGCCCATAGAGTTTCTTGTGTGGGCTGGTTCCTGACCTTGAAAGTAAGTGGGGCAGTGGAATGGGCTTGGCATCATATCTCACTGCTGTCCAGTGGGACATGCATCTTGAGCTACCGGTTGTGTTTGGAAAAAAATTGGGAGCATCCCCAGGAGCCAAATGGTGCCTCTATCATGAGGCCTTTCACTCTGCTATTCCTGCCATTGAGGTGCTTCTGGAGCCACGAAGGAGAAGAGCTGCTCACAGAAAAAGTCAGTTTTCTTATTCTCCTGACAAATTAATTTGAATTGAACCAGAATTCTGAGTGAAGCTGATAATAGTTGTGTTATTTTAATCCATCCTTGCCTCCCATGCCTCAGCATCAGCGTTGACGTCAGAGACTTCTCAACCGGGAAAGACCCTGGTTGGATCTCCTGGAAACTGGCGCTCTCAGCAGCGGCACGAGAGGATTGCAATGTACAGACAGCTGCAGCCCTGTCTCTGCTAATTGACTGTGTTCCTCTGGATGTAGCACTGAATCCTCCACAACTGAGCATAAAAAATGTTGAGGAAGTTTCCTCCTGCAACAACAAATCTCAAACCCACATAGCCTTAATAAATAAATACGTTCTGCTCCCAGGTGCCACTGTGAAAATACAGAATAAGTTCAGTGGATGTATTCCAAAGATACCAGTGTCAGGGAGAGCCGAATTTAGTCTGAATAGCAGAGGAGGGAAATGGGATGCTTTTGCTCACTGCATTGAAGCATAAACATAATTTCCCATGTGAAGTTTTACAGTGATTCTTTGAAATCTGGCAAAAGGAAGCTGTGGCTCCTCAGCATTGTTTCTTTCTTTAACTGCCCTTTGGTGATTCCACCAGAAGCAGTATGTTACCTGTATGCCTGAAGTGCAGTGCCACAGAGAAGCAAGTCTTTGGGATTGTTAAAGCCAAGCGTGTCCTAGATGGGCTCCCTGATGTCAGTGATGCCTGTCTGGACACAGGGAACAGCAAGCTACAAGGCCTACTACAACCCTGTCTGCAGCCCTTTCTGCCTAAATTTGAACCCCTCTCTGATGATACTGAAAAAAAAATCTCTTCTTTGCAACAAATTAGGGCAAAGCACTCCTTGATCTTTGTGTGAGGCAGATCAGCTGAGCACATGAAAATTGTAAGAAAGGCAGAGGTAATGCGTTTTTCACTTCTTCAGCCTTTTTTTTTCCTCGTAACATGCCTCATTCCCATTCTAAGTCAATTATTTTGAGCTCAATTATCTTTTCCCTTGTCCCTTGCAAAATTTGACAGAAGGTTATGTAAAGACAAAAAAAAAAAAAAGTGAAAACCTGCAAAAAAGACTAAATAAATAAATAAATATGACCCCAATGCAAGAACTTCTTTATAACAAACTTGATTTCAGCATCTGTGGAAATGAAATATTTAGTCTGGGATTCAGTGCTTAGCCTTCTGGTGTAAGCTCTAATCTGAGCTGCCACTTAAGAAAATGAACAAACAAACAAAAAATAGTTTAACCTTTTCCCTTATGATGATAGTTTCAAAGATGTAAATTCAGGACTTGGAATTCACCATGAGTTTCTCTGCATATACCAGATTGTTCGGTGGAACTTGTGACAGCCTACCATAGCTTCTGTGGCTTACCTGCACCGTTGCATCACTTCCCTCCTTATCCTCAGCTCCCTCTCCATGTGTTCATCTTGTTCCCAAATGCCAGTGCTGACATGCAGCCCAGGGCAGCAGCGGCTTCAGGCCTTTTGAGGAACTAAGATTTTTTACTTAGTTGTTATTTGCTATCAACCACTGCTCTCTGCTCTGGTGGGCACTAGGGCAAGGGAGGATGCTTGCAGAGAGGAGAGGGACTTGCACCACTTCAGACCCACGCCAACCTCCAGGCCAGGTTTCCCTAATGCAATAATCCATCTTGAAGGAGCTCTTTAAACTGACCTTTAAAAAACCTCTAATGAGATTATGTTTGGGGATTTGGTTTTGATTTCTTTTTGGCAGCAGTAACAATTAAAATCCAAATAATATTTTTAGCTTTGGAAACCGCAGGAGCCTTAACAAATAAAAAAATATTCCTGAAAAGCGATACAACAGTGGTCTGGTTTTCCCATAGATGCCACAAAAATACTAACCCCAGGAGAAACTTTTTTTAAGTGCTAAAAGCAAATACATTTTTTTGAAAATAGAAGCTGATGTAATAGATTCAGCCTTTCTTGCTTGATCTTGCATGATGCCGGTGCTTTTTTGCTAAAACACTGCTAATCTGGGGCCTCACCATACCACAACTCAGCCTTGCAGTATCTCATAACATAACATACCCTTTGCTACGAGATTGTGAGCCAAGCTAGCCGTGGAGATGAGCCCACCATCTCCAAGGTCTGCCCAGCTTGGGGAAACTCTTTGTCTCTCTGCTGTTAGCAATGCTGAGGATACCTGGCCAGTCTTGCTGAGGTCTGGTGAGGGGTCCTCTGTGGTTGGCCCCCAGGTTTCCATGTCCTAGGCACTGCTGGTGGGACCATCCAGGCCAACCTCAACATAGGGCTGCCATCATCGCTAGACCAGGTCAGCGTGTCTTTGCCTTGTGAAAAACTGATGGAACAGCAGTGCTGATGGCAAACCAAGGGAATAATGTGCTTTTATTCCAACTGAAGTTTGCCTGATTATTTATGCCTTGAAGATAGATGGTTTGGTCTTTTCCCTGTTCTCCAGGGGATGGCTGGGCTTCTTATCTGGAGGATAGTCTGGAGTATATCTTCACTTTGGTCCAAATAGGCCAATTTTCCCCACCTCAGAAAACTCATGAACTCCTGGAAGGGCTGCCACCTCTCACCTTGTCCATCTGTGACAGTGTTGATGCTGGGAGTCAGTGTACTCTGTTTGCTTTTAATGATCACAGCAATGTTCTCATTGCAGATAAGCCTGCATGTGTTTAAAGAAGCAAAATGGAATTCCCCTGACACTCCTCCCCAGCCAAAAATGAACAGTACAGCAAGGCTGGAGGAGGAACAACACAGCTGAGCATCCTGCATGCTCACTCTCACTGGAGACATAAGCCATCCATCTTTCATGGAGTTTCTCTGAAAAGCATTCTGCCCCAGTCAGCTGAGGAAGGGAAGGGATGCTGGTGGGCAGAGGAAGGTTGGCAGCAGGGCAGTGGCAAGGACACAGAGGAGCAAGTACGAGAAGAAAGCTGAGAGGCTTCATGAGGGCAATAGAGAGGAAAGGCATGAGAGAAATGGCCATATAGCATCTCCATAAATACACTGCTAAAAGTTCTCAGTCCCCCACCTTGCTGGAGGCACTTAGCGCTAAGGCTGGGCACTGCTTTGTAAAGCAGAAAAGGTCTTTTCTCCCCAAACACCACTGTGGCACAGCTCATGATGTTTGCTCTGCTCCTGCTGTGCCCACCAGGAGTGGGAGATGACTGCCTCCATGTTGGAGTTGGACCAGAGTATGCAGTGTCCCTGAGAGGTTAGCCCAGCACAGCAGTAACAGCTGAACAGTGGGTGATGTGCAGCTTCAAACCTTTCTGAGCAAGGCAGTCTGTCTCCTTCACATTTATGCAACACTGAGGATGTTTTGGATTTGTTTCACGGTTTCTTTGTGCTGTCCTAATGCTTCTCATGGAGCTTCAGGTGGGCAATAAGGCAAAAGCAGACCAGTTCCCTGTAGCAAATGTGCTGTCTGGTCTTCCACGAGCTTTCTCCTCTGCTATTATAAGCCAAATCCAGGCTTCCCTGGGTTTGGGAGCTTTGCTTTTAACCTACTCATGGCTTTCTTTTTACTTTTGATCTTGGTCACTGAGTAAAACCCAGAGAGCAAAAGATGTCTGCCCTCCTTCACTTTTTATTAAGAAGCTGAAATTTAGCCTTAGTTCACCAAATGCTTTTGAACTAACTGAGGATGAGCCTCAGGTCACAGGCCTCAAACTTTTTCATTTCCTCTGGGAGTCTAGATACGGGGTTCCCTGGGTACTTGAATGTACTCATGGCCCTGCCTTACATAGTGCTTGCAGGAAGCCAGAGGGGGGTTCTGAGTGTCTGGGTGAATTGTTTTCTTTTTTAGTAATCAAAGAACAACTCTGTAAAGCCAAAAGTGTTATGGGACAGAGAAAGTCTCAATAAATTATGCATTTTCAAAGAATTTTAAAAAAAACCATTATAAACATGCTCTAAACAAAATGATCACTCTTTTTTCCATAAATTCATATCCACTCATAGCTAAAATGCATGCCATTTAAAAGATCAATGGAGAAATCAAACAGAAAAATTAGCAACACTATATTTCAGTAGCTCAAATGTGCTTATTTGGTCCATTTCAGAACTTATTTTTCTATTTGAAATTTAGGCTGAAAAAATGCATATGAAACATCAAAACTACATCTAAACTGGAAAAATTATTTACCTCTGCATTTAAATGGCTCCTTTCCCAGTCTGTCAGTGACCCACCTAGCTCTTTGTAATGTCCCTTTGGGGACAAGCAGTTTGTCAGCAGCTCATTTCCATAGTCCTCGGCCTGCAAAATGCTGCTGCTGTTCCCACAAAGGCCTGGTCTCTCAGTGGGTTGCCCCAAGAAGTATGTTGATGATAAGCCACCACTGGCTGCTTTGTGCATGCTGCTCCCTGTGCCCTTGGTCTGACTGTGCCTACACACAGTGTGAGCTCCTGCCAGCCAAAGGCATGTGGTGCCAGCAGTTGGCTTTGTGCCTTGCCTTCCACATCCCTCTCTAACTACTAACATAGTATCACAGTTGTGGCCATGATAGGAGCTTGCATAGCCCCTTGCAAAGCCAGCAGCACAGCTTTAGCCACCCAGCAGAGGACACTGGGGAATGTTCCTGGCATCCTACTCCTGTGTCTGAAAAGAAATGGGGCCAGTCGGTACCTGAGTCTTGAGGGAGGTGGGAATGAAAAGGGCAGATACTGAGCAGCTGTTCCCTTTCTTGGGGCTGGCTATGAAACCCTGAGACTAGCAGTGCTGTCACTGAGGAGGAGGGGGAGGTACCTTTGGCTCTGAAAGCTTGCACAAGGGATGCTGAGAAGAGGGTTTGTGCAGGTGTCTGTCTTGGCTTCAATTCCATGTTGGGTAAAATGGATGCAACTTTTCTATGCAGATGAAGCCTCTCCTGAGTAGAAAACATGTATAAGAGATGCAGATTTGGGACAGCATGAAGAACAGAAAGGGAAGAGTGAGGATCTCTGATGAGGCCCTCACCACTCTTGGAATTTCAGCAGCTGCAAAAAAAGGTCCTGCATCTTCAGGAAAAGTGTCTTGTAACTCCCCACAGGACCTGACTATGACAAAAACCAGCAGACAAATGTGCCATTCTGAGCCTTGGACATCTCTCTCCCTTGAGATGCATTACTCTTAATGCAAAGCTGAGCTGCTCCTTCCCAACCTCCTTGAGGAATGCAAACCATTTTCTCACCCTCCAGCTTTACCTACAAAGCAGCCCACATTAGATTGAGTGCTGTTTACACTGGACACCAGAAAAACAGTCCAGGGCAAGCCCTATCCCTGTATTTCTCTTTTCTGTAAAGAGCTGTCAACCTAGACTGTTGCAAGAACATGGGCCAGATGAAATAGCTGAGTGAGTCTTTGCTCTCTGTGTGAAGAGCAAACCATCTCCACATGGTTCTTCCTGCACCAATTATCTGAACTAGTAGCTGATTCAAGTGAACACCAGTCTGCGTCTTCTTAGTTTGGGTTAAGAAATGTTTATTTTGGAGGTAGGTGAATTAATTTTAATGTTGTCCTCATGGGATCAGACTAAATTGTAATAGCAAATTAGGGCATCCTCACAGCATTTGCATAGGTCTAATGAAATGCACTTGAAAGCCTATGTTTAAAGCTCACCTAGGCAGTTGTTGATTTTCTTTTTGGAGCTGGTTTAATTATACTCGTTTAGAAAACAAGATCTTCAGCATGCTGGTTGCTCCTGTTAGAACATTATGCTTTGTCTAGTTATTCTACTAGAATTATGCTTGTACAAATACTTCACTGAGAATATAGAAAGAAGAATTGGAAAGGACCAAGAGAAGTAATCTAGACCCAACCAAGCAGTTGTCTATCCGAACTCTTCCAGAAGGTTTACATGAATGTACTTGTCCTGCTGGGTTCAGCCTATTGAAGTCAGCCCAAATCAGTACATAGACAAGATGTCTCCAAGCTGCACTGGACAGGTGATTGCAGCATGTTACTCCCCTGAGCTTACTGGGGTACCCCCAGTTGAGGTGCAGCCTACAGGGAACACCACGGGCAAGTCCCACTGGTCCTTGACTCTCCTGAGATTTTTGGACTCTGGTTCCGGCACTGATCAAAGCTCAGAAGCAGACATCCATGAATATATTAAATAGTGGGATGTGAAAATAGCAAGTTAATTCAATTGTATTATAACTGAGGTAGATTTAGATCTGTACAAAGTCTGGCACTGGTTCTTATTTTTCACCCAAAGTGTTCTTTTCAATCTTAAAAATGGGTTTGATATGTGCCAAGTACCGGAAAGACTGTGTTAAATTTGTTAGAATGAGTTTATTAAAGAAGAGTATTCCTGGGAGAAGAAACTGGGAATGTGGCACTTGTAATTGTGGCACTCCATCAATTGAGATGAATTTTGAAAACCTAAGCTTCGCTGCTCCAGGTTTGCTGCAGCTCTGGTTTTTCACACATTAACTACATCTCTGAGCCGTGCTGGTTGATCTGCTTTTCTCTTCTGAGCACTGGATGATTCCTTCCTCTCTTTTCCCCATCATGCCATGAATAATCAAAGCAAATATGCCAAATTGCTGAAAAATTTCCTTTCTGAGGTAGACCTAACCTGTGTGCAAATTTAGGTCAAATTCTACAAACAGTTTCAGCCAAAAGCATGCAGGACAGGTTGAAGCATTTTTGTTTTGACATCAAACTGAAATGTGTTGAAACGGGCTTTTTTAAAATAATAATAAAAAAAGTTTAGCCTAGCATTAAAAACCAGATAGACAATAGAGGAAATTTTTCTCTGCCTGTTGAAAGAACCACTTAGGCTTGACTTTAATGATCTTTATGGTCTTGTTTTGTTTTGCCAAAATGGTTGACCTAAATTTCCTCTGATTGCTTTAGCTTCAGCCACTTGCATGAAAAATAGTCTGTTCAACCAGCTGTAATTCATACATCTCTTCCAGTTTCTTGCCTTCTGCACTGGCTTTCCTCCTACACAGTCTGTTTGCCTCCTTCCCCCATTCATTTTGATACCTCCCTAAAGCCCCTCTGTTTGTGACGCGCTCCCTCCTCTCAAGGCTGTTTCTCAGTGGAGGGCCATGTAATTGGCGTAATTCCCTTATTATTCAGCACCACACATGTATGTACACACAATAGGAATGAATAATGGATGGTAGTAATGCATAATTAATTCATGATAAGTCTCTGTTGCAAAGTCAGCACCAGAAGTGGGATCACCACAGGGAAGTTCCCCACCCCCCCTCTCAGTCTCCCAATGAGGGTTTTGAAAAGACTCGAGCTCAGTGTGCACCACGATGCCTCTCTGAATTAGAGCAGGGGTCTGGAAGGAGGAGAAGAGACTGTCCCTGTGCACTCAGAACAGAGGGAAGGGCTGAAAACTGCCGTGCCAGCAGTTGAGTTACTCCCACGTAGCACTGTGTGAAAGCAATCTGGGGACCAGTTCATCCCCTACCTGCTCCTTATCCTTCCTGACCCAGGACAGGACATCAGATCAACACCAGCTTCTCTACAAACTCCCACTGCTGTCAGAGAAGACCTCAGCAGAGTCTTATCACTTCCTGCTTATTGTATTGTCCACCACATCACCATCAGTCAGGTTGGCACTCACACATGACAGCTTAAATCTTCCCAACTGTACTGCAGGAAGCCTGGCAGAGCCAAAGTTTCCTGCTGAAGACCATTAAAGCCTACTTGTTAATGTACCTGATGTCTGAGGCTCTTTACACTAAGTCCAAGTGACAAGGTTAGGCTTGGAAATGAGCACGAATGAGTTACTACAGCCCCCAGTGCCTTCACCATCTTCCAGGGAGTAATCATGCCTCCTCCACCTCTTCTGCTTTCCACTGAGCATTAGCATGGCCACAGATGGTCTCCTGCTAGGACCAGCCAGGAGGGATGTGTATGTGATGGGGATGGAGTCTCCAGCACAAAGCTATTCCATCTTCCTGAGTGCCACTGCCTGTCCCCATTTAATAGTTCCTGTCCATGTGAACACAGGCAACATCTCTCTGTAGTTCACAGGGTCTACTTGTGTGCTAAGTATGGACCCTACATATGTTCAGAATTCTCATTTTTTCCCTGACAGGAAGGCAGAGCACTGTTTTGTCCAAGTGGACTGTAGGCATGGCTGAAACCATAATTTCATGCCCCATCAGCCTTGTCACATCCTTAAGGACAAGAGATGCAAATGCAACATACATGGTCTTAGTTATGGACCACAAAGGAGCTTGGTTAGGCTCTGACCTCAGTCACAGACATGGAGGACTCCAGCACCGCCGCCCCAGCTTCTGAAAGCAGCAGTCTTGAAGAAACTGTGTTTCAACTGCTGCAGCCAGACTTGCAAGGATCAGGTAATAATAACACTTTGAAATATCCTCACAACAGCTCCAGCAGTGCTAATGTTGAGCAACTATACAAAGTCTTGCCTGAGATATTCAGCATCTTCTCTGCTGTTCACTTTCCCCTGATCCTGCTTCCTGCTTGTCTTTGTTTCCAGTTTCACTGATGCCAAATCTAAGAAGCCACTGAAATGCTGCTGCTTTCCATTACTGTCCCTTCTGCTCCTCCTTCATGTTCAGCTCCACACTCCTCTCTACTAATCATCACTGACAGTGAGCAGCTGCTGTCAGCTAAAGCCTTACTTAAGGCTGTTCTGAAGATTGGCTGAAAGAAAGTGAGTTTCTTAACCAAGTCTTCAAATACAGCCATAACCAGAGAGGCCTTGCATGCTGCAAATGGAGCGGCAGAAAGTGTAAGAAATCACCTGCAGGAGGGATCTGACCCTGAGTTGTGCTGAGGACCTTCTCTGTGCAGGACCACACTTGCCAGAAGGGACAGGGACGGCTATGGGCAGAGCTGCACTGTGAAGAGCCCTAACTAATGGACCCAGGGGAACAGTATTTCACCTATGGAACTGCAAATATATATCATCCTGACCCAACATGCATCCAATGTCACAGGAGCATTTGTACCTTGCAGAGCATGGCTGCTCTCCCTTTCCTTGCCATGGGATGGTTAGCAAGATCTGGGACTTACTTCCCCATAACTTCTGGGACCCTTATCCCCTCTTCAGACCCTGAGGCCACACATCTTGGCAAAGCAAGACACATTTATCCCTGTAGAGAGAGCAAAGTTAATCACAAAAGTCCAAGTTGCGTACAGCATGTAGCTGCATGTCTGGAAGCATGAAACTCAGCACTGGGCAAGATGGCAAGCACTGGGCGAGGTGGCAGCCATCACTAGATTGATATCTGGTGTTATCTGGATGCCTGGAGGAGTGTGAGACGAGGTGGAGACCCCGTGGTCCCAGTCCCCCGTTTTTCCTGCCTAAAACAAAGGAGCCATTACCTCCACTGATGCAGGTGTGAATTAACGGACTTTGTGACATTAATATAAGCAATAAGATTGTCTATAGTCATCCCCACCCACACGTATACCCTGGTGATGCAATGTGGAAATTTCAGTACAAATATCACCCCAATTGCAGCCCAAAAATCGGGACAGAACTCGGAACCATACCGATGATTGGACGGATTGACGAAATTGCCCTCTCCATCCCCCCAACTTGGGATGCCTTTTGGGTAAGATTATTTACCTCAACTCACGCTGAGTGATATACTTTTCCACCCTGGGTGTATTTCACATTTCTCCTCAGGCACATTTCTGTGCTTCCCTGAGTGTATTCTTGGTTTTGTTTTCCCTTTATCTTTTTGTCGCGACCATACTGTCTTGTGCTCCACTGCGTTTCTGTTCGACAAGCTTGTCCATCAGCCAGGCAGCCGGGCTTACAGAGAGCAAGTGGTTGTTGTTAGTGTGCGTGTGTGTGTGTGTGTGCTGGTTTCAGTGTGTTTTTATAATATTAACTATACAACACTCAGTGTACCTGTAGCTCTTAGTTTATTACCGGCAATCCAAAAGAACTTGCAAATGTTGCTGTAAATAAGCAGTTATCATTTGTTTCCCGATTTGCGTCTGTCGCATATTCAGTGCTGGCCTCACAAGACCGGATTTATTCCCCCATTTTCGCAACAATCCCTTACAGTGTACAGGCAGCCATCTCCTTGCCATGGTATGTCCCCGCAACCCAGGAGCCCTCTCCTCCCTACTGCACTTTACATGGGCCCCTTGCCACCTGCCAAGGGATGAGAACGCTTTTCCTGTGCTGTTTTGCAAATCCAATTCAAGGGAGCTCTGCTGATCTGAACACGCTCCCATCCTCCCAAAGTCAGCAATACCACCAGCACAGCTCACCTCCCACTTCTGCAACTTTCCCAAGTCAAGACTCATACACATAGTACAGTCCCACCATGGCAAACTGCTCTCTTACTAACCTTGGTATATGTTGCCTCCAAACTCCCTGCCTCAAAGTGATGTGGTATGACACTAGCATATAAAAGGTCAGCTTTCTATTATAAGCAATTCAAGGCATTTAATCTGTATCAAATCAAGAGAAGCTCACGATTCTGCAGCACATAAAAGCATGGCAAAATTGCAAACGTGTTTGACAAATCTATTAAGTTACATCAACAGTGTGCCTGGTTTTTCTGGATTTCTCTATGCATGCTATTGAAAGCAGTGGGAGTTTTCCAAAGCCTTTCACCAGAGCTGAGCTGTACCCTGGAAACGCAGATTTCCACAAGCTAATCATATGCTCACAGTCAAGCACATGAATTGTGTGGTCTTATCCCCTCCATCTTTCCAAAGCCAGTAAAAGAGCTGTGCACAGGACAGTAGAAAGCGTGGTTCACTGTATTCCCCACCTACCAGGTGAATTATTTCTTTAATTTCTAGATTTGCCTGCTGCAAACAACGATCACATCCTGGCTCAGCCTTTGCTGTTTGTCCAGTGACAGTCTGAGTACAGGAGACTTCTTCTATCTTCCCTTTTCCATCTTGTCTACCCATGAAATCTAGCAGGGAAGGAAAGGCAAGGAAAAGAAAACCAAGCTGGGGGCAGAGGGTGACCACAATACCAACAGCACCCTCAGCAGCTGGGCTGCAACCTCATCACATTGAACAAAAGCTGGTGACAGTAAGAGGCTCTGGTGAGCCTGGGGTCACCATCAGGCAAGGGAAGATACTGTTCATGCAGCAGTTCAGTCAAGAGTAGTTTTAAGACAAAGGTAGAATCCATGCCAGAGCTTAAGTATAGCTCTTAGACACATGGGTTCTAGGCATAGTTCTTGGACTCCATAGTGGTAGTCCCAGATGAGACTGGTGCAGGCAAGTAAAGCCTATTAGTGAACAGAGGCCTGAAAAAAGATCTTTCATTTCCTTTCCTGGTGCAATATGTGTATTTTTTCCTTTATTAGACTCTCTGATCTTCATGTACACTAGTTGTTTTCCCAAGAGAGATAGGTGTTACAAAAAAGATGCAGTACCAAGGGAAGAGCAAGGATGCTGACAGTGCCCCAGGCGAGGAAAGATATGAAGGCATTTGGGTGAAGCAAGTCCTACCCCTCCTCACAAAACAGCCCAGGAACAACTCAATAAGGGAAAGGCTTGGTGAAATGTCTGGGAAGGAGGTACATAGAGGTGTCAGTGTCATCCCTCAGCCAGAATGTGACCATTATGCCAGGAAGAAACAGACCAAAGTCATCAGTGGTCACGTGGCTGCTACCATACCGTAGTTCCCATTTGTACAAACGTTACACCACCCCCAGCCCTAGCAACTGCGACTATTGCAGTTTCTGCAGTGGCTGTTCTCGCTCTGAAGGTGAAAGGCTGGCATCCAAGAATAAGGCATATGAGCTGGACATTAGAAATCATGGGAAGATAGCTCTTTGAAAGCTTGCCTGGGGAGAGAGATGTTGCCTCCAGATACAGCTGGCCTGGTGCAGCACAGGAAGCCTTGCTGGATACAGAAACCTCAGATTTTCTCTTTCCAGCTCCCAGGATAAACTCAGGAACGGTTTTAAAATAAGTATTTCAGAAAAGGGTAGCTTATATGGAGCTGAGTGAGAAGGAGACTGTGTTCAGAAGTGTTCAGCCTGACTGAACATAAAACTTGCTGTTTCTCCTCTCTGCCTGGTGTCCAAATCTCTCCTTGGACAAAACCAGTTGTGTTGTCAGTCTTGCACTAGGCTCACTGGAAATAATCCACTAGAATCTTCCCTGGAGTTGTTGTAATCCAGGGTGTGTGGGAACAAAATTTACCTTATAATGCTAACTTAGAGAAACACAGAGGTACTTGTGGCCATGGATGAAAGCAGGACATGTTAACATGGGAAGCATATGCAGCAAGAGGGTTAGTGTCATAGAATCATAGAATCATTTAGGTTGGAAAAGACATCTAGGATCAACTAGTCAACCTTCGCCCAACATCACACTGACCCCTAGACTATGTCTCAAAGCACCACATCTAGTTGTTCTTTTAACACCTCCGGGGATGGTGACTCCACCACTTCCCTGGGCAGGCTGTTCCAGTGCTTAACCACTCTTTCAGTAAAGAACTTGTTCCTAATATCCAATCTAAACCTCCCCTGGCACAAGCTGAGGTCATTACCTCTTGTGCTGTCATTAGTTACTTGGGAGAAGAGACCAGAACCAGCCTCACTACAACCTCCCTTTAGGTAGTTGTAGAGAACAATAAGGTCTCCTTTCAGCCTCCTCTTCTCCAAGCTAAACAATCCCAGTTCCCTCAGGTGCTCCTCATATGACATTCTCCAGATCCCTCACCAGCTTTGTTGCCCTTTTCTGGACCCATTCCAGCCCCTCAATGTCCTTCTTATAGTGTGGCGCCCAAAACTGAACACAGTGCTCAAGATGCGGCCTCATGAGTGCCAGAGTACAGGAGCACAAGCACCTCAGGTGCTCCTGCTGGTCACATCACTTCTGATACAGGTCATCACAGAATGCTTTGGGTTGGAAAAGATCTTTAAAAACCCTTCAGAATGTTCTGTTGCTCTTGACATGAAAATACATTCTTTTTCCTTAAGCAGTGTATTACATGTGGTTCCCTTCCTTGAATCACTTTAGTATCATGTGGGATCATAGAATCATAGAATCATAGAATGTTAGGGGTTGGAAGGAACCTCTGGAGATCATCAAGTCCAACCCCCCTGCCAGAGCAGGACCAT
>JAVSBS010026516.1:0-33439 GCA_033124195.1 Coracias cyanogaster | reverse complement strand
TTCTTTGGCTGCCTCTCAAAAAGGTTCTGGCTTCTTGCTGTAAATCCTGCCCAGTTCCATCTATCTTGGTACTGGTAAGGTAAGAAACATCTGTTCACTTACTTGCATATCTCAGCAACCCGTTCCCTTAAGAAATCTTGCTTAGAACTGCAGAACAAAGATGGTCTAATAGAAGCCCCTTAATACCGCATCGTGCCGAGGAACCCCATTTTAGCACAAGGTTATCTAGCATACATGCAGAACCGGCCGTCTACTTCAGCAGATGCAAGGGTAGCATGTCAAATTACTGCTGCATGACCAGCAGTACCAATTTAATTTTGATTCTTTGAGGTTGATAGGACAAAAAGGTCTGCGAGTTCTCTTGTAGAATTGTTCTCCCTATTTATTATCCAAGGAAAAAAAAGCTGCGGAGCAGACAAGGTTCTGAGTATCCTTTTGGCTTGCAGGTTTTGAATGACCACAGCTCAACTGGCATTCGAGGCAGGCATTCAGTTCCTTGCAAACGTCACCCATCTCCCCAGCAGTTCCAGCCTGTCTATGGAAATCCATTCTGCAGGGCGCTTCAGCAAACTCGTAACACACATCCCAGTCTCGCTCACCAGCATTAAGGCAGATGCTTTTCATGATCACCACTGTATTACTTCACTCTTGAGAACTGCTTTCACTTCATAACTATGAACAAAGAGGGTCTGACGCTGCATGACAGATCAGATTCAAGGAAACCTGTTGATGCTGACTCACTAAACAGATTTTTATAGGCACTTTGTAGTTTAAATCCACTGTCTAACAAGCAACTATTTCTTTATATATGAAGAGATACAGCCAGTATGCACCCTCACGTGGCAGCCACAGATACTAAGGAAGAACTGAAAGACAGCTGATTCTGCCCTATGTTTCACTTCCAGTAAATTCAGTAACTTTCCTGATACAAGGTCCAGCTTCAACAGGCATTCTGACTACAAAAAAAAAAAAAGGCCTGATTCAAGTAACCTGCAAAATTTCTGTGGGCAAATAATTAAAAAACATCTGTCATCTGTGACATTGCTTAATACCATGCAAGTCTAAGACTTGACTCTTATTCAGGAGCTTTTCAGTCTCTATAATTAGATTTATTTATATCCCTGCAGTACCAGTGCTCTACAGGCATACAGTCTAGTTTGGTGCCCAAGCCATCTGAGAACACAGTAAGGCTCAGGCGTGTAACTAGTCACTCAAACAGCCATAACTACAAGGTAATCTGATGCACTTAGAATTCGAGGCTACCAAACCCAAGCAGCGTATTTATGAGGAGACAGGGAGAACACCCGAGTTAAGTTTAACTCTAAGATCACTGCATCAGTTTTAATGCATCACTAAAAATCCACTTGGAGACTGACACTCACTCTAAGGGGGTATATGACTTGCTTTTACTGCACTGTACTGACACATCTTGTTCAAAGGTGCACCTGTTGATGAATATCAAGGGCGATAATAGCTTTGGATCTTTTGCCAAAGTTTTAAATTTGCTCTGCATGATCCCACAATGTATTTAAGCTATTATTTAAGATAAAGAAAAATCCTCACAGTCCCACTATTCTATATTCTATCCTAAGTTTAAAACATTATCTTTTCTTTAAACCAATTACATTCTTCTAAAACAGTAAGCGCACAGTGACAGACATTTTAAACAAGAACTTCTTATTTATTCACAATGTAGATAAAGTTTAAGGAAAGACAAAAGAAATACAAAGGACAACATCAAAATGAAAAGGAATTTTAGTGACCGAAGTGAGTTTCTACAGCCAGTGCTCTCCATACATTTCAAAATGTTATCCAAACACTGCAGATGCAGATTTCAAATAAATCCCATAACAAACTGCTATGACTATTCCCTTTGAAATTAAACTGGGAATGGAAGTTAGCCACCTTTTATCTATGAGTACACAAACCACCAAATTCTTTCAGTTTCTGCTTAAAGCCACATTTACCTTTTACAAGATGGATTCTGCAATACATTTCAAGCAGCATTTTTCGTTTTGTCTGAGCTCTGCTATAAAAAGTCAGTGTCAATCTTCTGTGTAACAAAACAGCTTTTGATCTTGCTTGTGGAATATACGCAATTCAGAGCAGTGTCACACTTGCAGCTTGGAGGTATCCTTGGAGATACTGTAATGCTTCTGCATTCAGACTAGTGCTCAGCATTGATGGAACCTTAAAACATATGGTAGAGCAGAAGTGTCAATGTGTGTATACATTAAACTACTGCTATGTCCTGTTAATCACTGTGTCAACACATGGTACAAAGTCAAACAACATCCTGAGAGCAGCAGTTTTTCATTGTCAAAGCAGCTGCTGGAATTGCAACTCCTGATACTGACGGTTTTACATACTAATCTGAACCAAATATCAAAGAAGGGGAGATAAAACCCTCAACAAAACAAAGATGCTACAGGTTAAAATAGTTAACTGTAAACTTAAACTTGTTTAATTGAACACGAGTTGCCTGAAATTTCCCAAGTACATACAGATGAACTGGAGACAAGCGATCATGATACCCCGACAAGTGGATAAATGATCATTTCAGAAATGGCATGTTTAAGCTTATTGGTTAATGTGAATGTGTAATGTGAAAATATGACCTTTCTAAGGTTACTAGGGCAAAAAACCAACATTACAAAAGCTATATTCCATTAAAGAGAACAATACCTTGCATTCTGGTTATGACATACTCAATTTTCCTGATTATCAAACATTAGCAAAAGAGACCCAGTATCAAAAAGCATTTCTCTGTAGGATTTAGCATGAGCATGCCATGTACAGAAGTCACCTACCCTGCCTGGGCACGCTGTAGACAGTTTGTGAAGAGACTGTGCCAGATGGATTCTAGGATTGTTCACCATTTGACCTACAGGATCGTGTTCTTTTTTTCCAGCAAAGGCTAGCTGAGAGAATGCAGTTTGATATCCTGGAGTATCTTCTATGTCAATGAAGTGTTCCTCATCAGGGATAGTGTCATCCTCAGGCAGTTCAAAGAGGCCAATGAGGGCCTGGAGCAAAGGAGTCCTGTATGTAGAGAGGGGAGGATAAAATTGGAGTGCTTAAAATACATTAGGACAGGGTGTATTTTACAAGAATGTTCAGATTACTTGGAACCCTTTACAACTGATCCCTTGCAGGTACTTGCTTAGCTACTGAAATGGTAAGTGCCCAATCTAAGCTAGACTTGAAGAACTGTGAATCTGTATTTTACTGGCATAATGTAGGTGCTCATGTTAAAAGTATGAACAATAGACATATTTTTTTTTAATCTAGTAAAACTGTCATGAAACATAACTAAGAAGAACAATTATTTTCCAGATTACAACTTTTCTCTAAGTACATTAAAAAATAAAAACAAACGCCCAAAAAGTTTAGTTCAGGGATCCAGTTATTGTCATTAAATTTAGGTTACCTGACATCCCACATCGCTAGACTGGCTTACAAGCTTCCCAGATAGCCTTCCCCAAAATTCTACTGTGAAGCTAAGATCTTACAGTCTGTCAGGTTATAAGTACGCTCAGGTCTCCTGACCAGTAGAATACTTAGAGAGTCAAAACTAGGCCTAGATTTTCAGAAAGCATACAAGCTAAAAGAAAGTAGTGACTTTCCTTAAATGCAGTCCAGTGAGCCCAGTCAGTGCTATCACCATCACAAAAACCTCAAACCAGTTCTGGCACCTGCTCTGAAAAGAGTTTCATTTGTTGAGAAAAGGAAATAGTATGAAAAGCCTGAAAAAGTCAGCCTCCTAACAACAGCAGGCCTGTAGGAATCACAACAGACTTTCTTTGAAGAGTATGTTTTGATCATAGCTCACGTTTTCAAAAGCTCAAACAGCCTCACTGACAGAACTTCTAAGTGTTCTACATACCACAGCTTGGTGTACTCAGTGTCCATCATAGGAGGACATTCTGTTAATATTTTTGTAATGCCAACAGCACAGATTTTCTTTTCAACTTGTCCAGACACTTTCTGAATTTCAGGAATTATAATTTTCTCCAAAACCATTCCAAACATCCTATTATGATAGCAAAAGAAAAAGTATTAGGAAGCCCTATTAGCATTGCAGTAACAAAAGAAAACCAGAAACAATATGAATCACTAAGGAAAAGAGAAAAATAGATAATTTGTTAAGATGCTGCCCTTTTGCAGTGGATGCCCAGTAGAAGCGTACGAACTTTTCACAGAGGGAAAAGAATAAAAACATCACTCTTTCCTTTTTATGACCTGCTTAGGAGATTAATATCTTGAACTATCAACAAGGAACTGTGGGTAGAAATCAGAAAAAGAAAAATTTCTAGACAAATCAACCACGTTAGAAGGAACACTTGTCAAATGCAGTTTGCAGTTTTAGCTAAAGGAGGTAACATTTCCTACTTTAAAATATAAAAATTACACAGCAGTCTTAAATTAAAAAAAAAAAAAAAAAAAAAAATCAATCATACTAACTTTGGCTGTATGCTGTCAAATATTTCCTGCAGAGCTAATGCCCCGTATTTTATGCAGTACAAGTTAATGAACACTAGGAAACCTGTAACAAGAAAAGGTCAAATTAAAACTCAACATGAAAAAAAGAGCAAGCTTTAGAATTAGCAGCATTCTAACAAGTTTTCAAGGAGATAGAAACAGCAGTCTTCATAAACGTTCAGTTTTAGTGAAGTATGTTAACATGCTACGTTAAGTTTGCATAAAACCTGCTCATCTTTTTACATACTGCAACAGGGTAAAACACGGCAGTAAGACACTGAAGACAAGGTTTAGTCCCTTTTCCCCTTGCAGCAGTTATAAAGCGTTAGAAAAGTCATTTGCAAATTTTTCCGATCAAGGACCAGAAGAACTCTTCAATGCTTTTAGCAGAAAACTTCATGCAGTGCAGTTTTTCAGCTATGTTGCGAACCCCTTTGTATGGCCTTTCTACCAGAGCACAGATGCAACGCATTAAAGGCACCACCTAAATTTTGTTTGCAAAAGACCATTATAAGCAATCCTATCGTTCTTGCTCCTATCAGGTGGTGTTAACCAGATTTTATAGGATTAAGTAATAGACATTGCATAATTTGTGCACTGACAGTATCATTAAAATAATTTAATCAGTATGACAATAAGCTACCTGTTACAGCAGGAATAACCAGAATATGCATTTCAATAATGTCACAGCTTTGCTAGTTTAACATAAAACCTTATCAATAACTTAAGTAATATCAAGGCATAATGACACAAATGCATAGAATATTTAGCAGTAATAAAACACAACTATATGTAACAAAAGGCAGTGCTGTCAGTATTACTGTGCTGTGTGCAAGTGAAAGTTTGCTGGTATTAGTTGAAGATTAAATGTAGATACTTTCAGATAATTAATGATATCTGACAGAGTAAGAAAGAAGAGGAATCACAAGCCTTTTCCCTTATTTTTGTTCCATTCCTCACTTTTCATGAAATAAGTGTCACTTGCTGTGGCAACTGTCCTATATGCCACCCCTGATTACACAAATAATTTGAAGCAAGTCACTGATGTTAAGAGTCACTAGTACCCCTCCATCTGCATAATCACAGCACGTAAGATACTTATTCAGTACAGCTGCATGTTCTGAACTGCTGGCATCACCAGCACTGAAGCTTTTCATACAGCAAGGAACTTACTTTTAATAAATTTTGTTGTTTTGGAATTCTGAAGTCTTTGGAATAGTAGAATGAAGATCTGTTTCCTGTACTGGTCAACTGATCCACTGGAAATTTAAAAGCATAGTTATTCAGTTCATACTAGGACAACGTGTATAGAATTGTTCAAATCTATTTTACTGATAAATGTGACATTTTTCAGTTGTTAAACATTAACTATGAAGTGTAAAAACATACAAATATTAAAGGCTACAGAAATTAGTTTTGAATGTAATTTCAACTCATACTCACGGAGGCATATGCTCTATAATACTGTTTAGAAGATAGAATCCTTGATGGTCATTAGCTTTAGAGGCAATCAACTTCTGGAACACACCCAACAATCCAGGCTGTAAGCAAAGCAGATACAAAACCGTATAGAACAGTTCTTCATATGTGACCTACCAGAAGGTTGATCCTTACCATCATACACCAAGGCAAAAGCTTTCATTACCTAAAACAGGATTCTGTTTCTGGGGTTAAGGACAAGGAAGACAGATTTCTATCGGGACCAAGTGATGCTCCTTTGAGCATGAAGATTAACCTTGATCAAAGGAACACCAAAGCCAACTTGAACATGCATGTCTGCTTCATCAATGGCATTGTCTAATCAAGTCTGACTATAGCAGATCATGCAGCAGAAATAACAGAAGTTAAGTATGCAGAATAAATCTCCTACTGAGTTCACTAATCCTCAGATCTCCCAACATTTTGGCTCTTCCTCACTCATTCTACTCAAGACTGTTCTGAACAGAACCTCTGAGAGTTTTCCTGACACAGTGTTCAACATGAGGCAAATGAGACAGTAAAATTATGGAAACTTACCCACTTGCAAAAACCAAGTGCAGGAATTTCACATCTTAATTGACAAAAACATTACAGTCCAGGATTTATCTTAGCCACGTAATGGAAAAGCCTTCACTCACACTCTTTTTTGTCTTTCTATGCAAGCACCATTAATTTAAAGTACAAGCACAACTTCAGCTATTCACTGAAGTTCCTCATAATTTTTTATCTTAAATCAACACGTCTAGAGGCATGCCTTGTGACTAAATCAATCCAACTTACAATTTTGTCAGCAGCAGCACTTGCTATTGTATTGGCACCTCGCTCTAAATAAGCCTGCAGGAGTCGGACCAAAGGAGGAATGTTTCCTGTCCTTTCCCATAACACTGGCTGAAGTAGATGAGGAAACAATGCCATATAGGATGATGGGATTTCATTTTTATGCATTTCTAGAAGTAGGGACATCACTTGAAACACGTATGGAATGAACTCTGGAAAAGAAATTATGACATTTACAAACTCAGCAAATACAGTCACTGTCAATTCCCAGGAGCCATGTATCTAATGACGGAACATACAACTTTATATTAACACAAAAATTCCAACAAACAAAACCTTGGCAAAATCTATCACTTCCCAAATTTACTTATTCCAAAAATTTGCAAACGTTGTATATATACAATTTCTACTTTCTCTATTTGTTAATGTTTCAGAACATGGAAAACGCAAGGCAATATAAGAAGAGGCGGCGGCTTTGGAGTAGTGACTGTTAGGTATTTTAAAAATACAGTTTAAGAATATGTTAATACAGTTGATGTACCCTGTAGAACAACCCAGATGCTTCCTAGAAGCGTTTATTAGGACTGTGAACATGCTGCATTCTAACTTGAATTTCCTGTGTTACAGAAAAACTGCCATGAAGTAAATCACAGCAACCAATTAGAGTAGAGAGAGAGCACAAGCACTTACTGATTTTAATTTACCTTGCACATCATTCTGTAGTATCTCAGTGAACACCATAAACAAAGCCTCTTCAAAGCTTCCAACTGCATCAGGGTTTGCTTTGCACGTTATCCTTATTGACAAGCATATTGATTCAAACATGTAATGGTTAAAGAGAGGTTTGCTCGGATTCTAAAAACAAATTATAAACAGATAAATCAACCTAAAGCTGCAGCCAAGTCACTTACTTAACAAAATATATTTTTTATTTTAAAGTCTAAACTAGCAATTAGGAATGAGGATACTTATGACTTATTTATTAATATGCTAATAAAACTAATTCCATAGATAAAGCAAACATAAGAACCTTTAAAGCATAAAGGAGGGGTGGTTTTTATAAATATTTTAAAGACAAGAAGTGTTTTTCAGAAGCTCTACATGAACAAGTAAGCAGTTAAATTATCACAAAATAAAACGAGGAAAAAATACTTTTCCATTCCTAAGTGTTTGGTCAATTCTTTATTGAACACTTCTTATACGCTGCAATTAAGTTTTTTTGGATAGTTTATGAAAATCTTCTAAAGGATTCCTAACATTCAAGAATATTAGCCGAGCCTGAACAAAAAAACTAAGATAATTTTTATCCTCTAAAAGCAGGAGGGTTATTTATTTCTGTGCCTAAATTTAATATTAGCCTCAGAAGCTTCATGGACAAAGAATAAAGGCGTTGTGAGAAAACCAGATTACTGTAACGGTGGCCTCTGCACAAGCAAACATTTATACTGAAACAAACTAGTATTACAAAAAGACTTTATATGCTGTTTTCAAATTCCAAATAAGAGCAAGGGAGAATGATTTGAAAGTATGTGCTAAAAGGAAGACAGGACTTCACTGAAGACTCTTAACTTAGAAAACATTGAACAATTTACAGCATTTTAACAGAACACAAACAACAAGGTACGCACAAATCTTTAGAAAGACTGCTCTAAAAGGTAAAAAGCAAACATTTTGCTCAGACAGCCTGTTTCTTTACCTTACTGACAGCCAGCAGTTTCTGTGTAAGCTGTGTGATGACAGAAGGGATGTATGGAATTATGGATTCCTGAAGCAAAGAAAAACTCCTCATGATGGCTGCAAATAAATTGAAAATATTATCTTCTGGAGATAAACATACACTTCTGTTATCCATCATATGCCTAAATCTTCACCTTTTACTATTAAATCTGATCCCAAGGAAATTAGGTACAGTAAGAATGACCACCTGCTACATGAGCAATCAATCTATAATCACGACAAAGGATAAAGCAAAGCCTCATTATTCTCATTCTACAGATGGAGCACAGAAGAATAAGCAACTTTGGAAAGACCATCATTTATCTTGGCAAGTCTCAAATCCTGGCATACTATTAGCCACAACCCATTCCGCTCTCCTACTGACGCTGCTCAGGAAGCTGTCCTGGCTACAAAGACTACCATTCGACAAATAATTTGTCACAATACCATTATGTTCGGTGTTTCTCTTCAGTACCACAGATTTAGTAAAAAATTACTTAACATAGCCTGGCAAATAGCCACAGGCTGCAAGACCTCTTCAGCATGCGTGCATAAATCAGGTTTTTCAAATAGAAATGTCAGTAGCCTGTAACTATAAGCCTTGACCTCAAGTTAACAAAGTTACTCTTACATTGCAGAACTCAAAAAGCATTTACCTTTCATAATGTACTCATTTTCAGATGAGCCAGGAAGCGTCAGTGCTTTAAAAAGGTTTGTTAACAGCACTTCTACAAATGGTGCCATTTCTGCAGCTGTAATGCTGTTAAGTAAAACACAGCTCTTTAATGATGAAAGATAGTCGCAAACTTCAAGCATTGTACGATGTTATAATACTAAGAAATAAAAGATCCCTTACAGATATTTCGCATTCTTAGTGGACAAAACCTACTTAGCAAAGAATCTGTTTCTGCTTGAAGACTTACAGAGTAGTATTATTTGTCCCCCTCATGGTGAACAGTCTTTCAAGAGCATGGGCTGCGTAAGTGTGGACCACAATACTTTCTGCTTGAAGATGATTGATTAAGAGAGGAATAGATACTAACAGTTGTTCTTTAGGTACCTACAAAAAGACAGCAACAAATGATACATATGTTACATAAAAATACAGATGGTCCAACGCTAGAGCATAACCACTCTGAGCTCATCAAATACAAACTGAAAGCCTGGCAGAGGAAGAACTCTTAGAAAGCTCCTCCAGTTGCTAAATCCCACCTTGACAACCAAGAGATATCTATTTCTATCATTGCCTGTACACTTCTCCCAAACACCAGTATTACATTTTGATTGCCAGTGAGTGCATATATTCCTAACATGTATTTATTTTTCCATTTTCCTTTATATTAAAAGGCAATTAAAGAAAAATCAAGCTTAAAACAAAATCCTAGATATTTCATTAGAGCTGAATAAAGATAATCTAAAATTAAGAAATAATACTCAATGTATTTTCTTACTGCATCTCACAAATCAGAAAAGGTAAAGGACAAAGTTGCTGTACTCTCTTTAACAACTACTGCAACGATACGAGCAATCAAGTATATTTAGACTAACATTCACCAGAAAAAACTCTCAGTGTGTCACAGAACTAAGCATGCTGAGATATTCAATGGTCCCGCAGCATATGGAGAGCATACAGACTACATGTTAGCTGGATATTTATAACAATATCATTCAAAACTAGAAATTCAGCATGAAGTGTTTTATATGACTATCGAACACCTGTTGAGTTAACATATGGTCAAGTAAGATAAATTAGTCTTGGCAAGTATAAAGTAACTAACTACAACATGGTTTTATTGCAAAAGAAAAACTTACTTGGTTTCTAAAAATCATTATATATTTGATACCATCTGCTTTTAGCACAGGGAATTCATTCACTGCAATAGAAAAAATATGCACATTTTGTTGGTACTTTTCATATATGATTACTGAACATATGCTACATATAGAGGTGACATCAAGTCATTATTTTTCCCCTCAAAATAATACGCACAATGTTTTTCTACATTGCTTAGCTTCTGCATTTCTGTATGGGCATGGGTAGGCAGAACATCAGTTTTAGGTACAAATCACACCTCACCACCATTAATTGTACAGTCCAACTCTTTCACACGTAATTTCCCCTCCTGGCTCCGTTTTTAACTGCCTCTAATCACATATTCCAAGACAACCTGCTGTGTTCCAAATATCATAAGATAATTGCTGAAGGACAAAATACATTGTGTGTCTTAAATCTAGACATCCATAATATCATCAGTATGGGCTGATACAGGCTATGACCCGACCTTCAGTATTCTGACCTCCAAGGGTTTCATACAGCACAGCAGTTTGCCATAAGATCTCAAATGACTTTAAGAAATTGAAGCATGTAACTGATAGCAACCATGTGTGTACATGACCTGCTCTTGCAGATAGCATGTGGTAATCCACCTTTATTTAAAAGCTCATTCATTGCTGGCCAAACAAATCTGAATTACTTCCTGTGTGCCAGATGTTCACAGTCTCAGAGATTACAGGAGTATGTAAGTGCTTGAGCCTTAAGAAACAGCAGACACTGTCAAGGTTGTAGATATATCACAAAAATCCATATTAACATTAACTTACCACTAGCAGACTTTAAGTCAGGTTGAATGTGATTCACAAAGAACTCTGTCAGATTAACAAGTTCATTGGCTTGTGTTATTCCATGCTAGAGAAACAAAGACAAACCAACTCCAGTTTTAGATGTCAATATTCAGATAGTTTTCTTACTCATTTCTATGTGCTTTCAATAAAAGGAATCAAAAGCATGCATGCACATGATGAGATGGTTGAAATTGCATCTTTAGCTGAGAATCATCCAATTTCTTCATGTTTTCAGTGTCTAGGTTTCAGCCGTAGCACTATTGAGGTTCAAAGTTACCAGCTCAAGTTGAGGAATAGCAACATGTAACAGAGTAAACCAACATTTTAAATAAAAAATATCAGCATCTTACTAAGTTGACACTTTGTGACAGGCCTTTTAACAAGGAAAGGTTTAGGACTCAAAACTCCAATTCTGAATTGGAGCAGCAAAACAATGACTACTTTAGTTTTCTTTTATGAAAAATGCAACTAATTTTTAAAATGGGATTTTGAGATGGATATTTATAAATCAAGTGCTCTAAGTAATGTTATTCCATATTTACTGAATAGCATAGAAAAATCAAGGTGTACAACTAAGCAGTTTTCTAATTGCTGGAAGACTACCTGGAGCCTTTGGCAAAATTGCATAAAGACGCTGTACAACACGTTTTACTATGTCTGCCTCAAATCTGTCTTGTAAAGCCATTGAGATTTGAACTGTAATAACATTTAAAATATGGATTACTATATTAAAATCTGTTCTGTAGGACATTTGATACAATGCTAGTGTTTCCAGAGAAATACAGTCTAGCTCAGGTGTGGCTTTTCAATGTATCAGCTGCTTTCTCCCCAACAAGTAATGGGATCCATTTCCAGCCATCATCAGCATTCACATTTGAGTGTTTATGATTTGGAAATGGCATAACAGGAAACACTGGGAAATACAATGACAAGAACTGTAAGAATCACTTTGATTCCTTCTAGTCTGCTTAACACTTCTGATCTTCTTCTGTAAAGCTAAATATGGCCTTCCATGGCTTACAGAGTCTGGCTCAGTACCAATTAAAAGCTCAGCGGTTTTAGACACAAACTAATTTTATTTCTCTGTACGGCTGCTTCATACATGCTAATAAGACCTGCCAGGTGGTCACACATGGTTGTTGACTTTGCCCAATCTATCTGAAGATACCACCAAATTACAAATGGTGACAGGGTTATATAATGGACAACTTTTGATCTCATGAACATTAAACTGCTATAAATACAGTTACTCCCATTCCGAAGCAGCATAAAATGAATTGTGGTCCTCATACACACTACAATATTTGAATGTATACAGATTAAAATGAATAGAATGTAAAAGTACCTTCTGTGTTTGAGCTTTGGATGCCAAAGACGTAACAAGGTAAATAGCTGCATCTTTGTGCTTCCAGTTGACAGATGGATTCTTTGCATATTCTTGCAGCATAGAATTAACGTATCCAGAAAAGATCCCTGTCACAGGTCCTTCAAAAAATTTGCACAAGCCTCTGACTAGATCACAAGCTGCTCTGCGCCTGGTGTCAATATCTGCATGAGAAGCAAAGATTCTTTGGATATGAGAAAGTATACAGCTCTTCATGTTAATAAATATAATAATAATAAATAATAATATTATTAAAATATACAGCTTGTCAAGTTACAGCCACACATTACTTGTTGCAGTCCTCCACACTGAAGCATTACACTTGATGATCCTAGCTAAATGATTCTATGATTCAGAACACATTTAAGCCTTTTACTTACTGTCACAATAGGGACTATTTATACAACAGAGAGGACTGGACACCCACCAACGCTTCACATGGAATCAGGGGCTTCACTGCCCTCTAAAGAATGCTGAAGTAAGCACACAGGGGGAGGATTTTTACTAGCTTTACAATTATGCACTTGAATGTACCAGGTCTGGTTGGGATGGAGCTAATTTTCTTCACAGCAGCCCATACGGTGCCGTGTTTTGTACTGGTGACTAAAACTGTTGGTAACACCCCCAAGTTGCTGAAGAGTGCTTGCACAGTGTCGTGGCTTCCTCTTTCTCCTTCCTAGCAAGTAGGCTGGGGGTTGGCAAGAAGATGGGAGGGGACACAAGCTGGATAGCGGATCCAAACTGACCAAAGGGATATCCAACACCATGTAACATCATACTCAGCACTAAAAACTGAGGGGAGAGGAGTTTTGGGGAAGTAGCTGTTGCTCAGGGACAGGCTGAGCATCAGTCTGCTTGTGGGAGGTGGCAAGTCACTGACTTCCCCTCCCTGCCTCTCTTTTCTTCCTCTTTCTGTCCCTTAAATTTCCTATATCTCTTTTACTCTTCCTATTCTCTCCCCCACCCCATTGCAGCAGGGTGGGGAGCAAGCAAGCTGCTCTGTGGTGTTTAGTTGCTGGACACCCACACCCCCCCACATTTTTGTAAAAACAAACCAACAACAACAAAAAAGAAATCTGTAAAAATGCCTTGTTTCAAGAAAGGGAGAAAAAAAAAAAGTCAGCTAGTCTTTAATACAATATACTAACAGAAAGGCCAGAAGGAAAATAAAGCAAGTCAATTTAAATGCAATAAAGGACATTTTCAGAAGTAATCTCTGAAGAACACAAATGCTTCTTGCCTCAATTCTCTTAAAAGCAGAAGTAGCTAACAAATAAAAACTTCACAAAGACCTAAGATAAAATCAACCCTGGATAAGAATGATAAAACATTTGCTTAAATGTCCAAAAACATTTTCTTCCAATTTTGACCCCACTGCAAGTGTGCAGTAGCTACTTAAATGTATTATGAAGTGTCATTAACCTAAAGCGTCAGTAAACTGTTAGTGGCGCAGAACAGCGTATACAGAATCGTCACACAGGTCTAGACGTGGTTCACTTATGCTCTGACCTGGCTGAAGAGCAGACAGCTACAACCAGAAAATGAAGTAGCTCTGTTAGCACAGCGCTGTGTTCTCAGGGCAGTTACTGTATTGGTTTGAACGCGGAGCCGGTGCACAAGGGCTGGCTGCTGTCCAGCTGGCTCGATCACAGATTTGTATGCAACACCAGTCAGAATTTCAGTTTAAACATGATAGACTACTAAATACAGGCACAGTCTCTCCATGTTATTTAAAACTCTACACATAGGAACTAAATACGCAACGGTGGCTACTATTCAGCATTGACTTACAGGCTATATTTGCTGAAATGAGAATGTGTGCAGTGCAGGAGACATACCAATCCAATTAAGGAAAAAAACGCTTTAAAAGTATTAGTCAAAACTGAAAGACGCTGCGATGGGCATATCATGACAGAAGACTTAATAAAAAACTGGCTAAAATCTCTTGGGGATGTGGGGAACCTTCCCAATCTCAAGAATAAGTTATAGAAGCTTCAGTAAATTGCTTCAGGTCTTTAGAGCTATATTTAAAGACCAAGTATTCTTAGTATAAATCTGTGGATTACCAGATCCTTCCAAATCCCTTCTTATATATTCTTCAGAATTATCTTCAAATGCTTCTTCATCAGCCGCTGAAAATATAAAATACAGAGAAGTTTAAATATTGCGGTCTCTGTTTTTTTTATGGTAAAGAGGTGTATTACTATCAGCTTGCTATGTTTTCCAAGTACTTTTCTATAATGTTAATAGAAATTAATCTGAAATATCCAGCCAGACTAGCCTGTTTAGCTTGCTCCTGCCCTACAAAGGAGTCTTTCATAATCATGAGCTGATGTTTTCCTGATTAAAAAAAAAATATTTATATAAAAAACTCAACACTAAGTGTATTTCAAGAGGCTTCCAGAGTCATAGGCTTAAGAGTGAGAAGCTTCTGATCACTGCAACACATCTTTACTGCATTTTAGATACTAAGATCAATATGAGCCCATCAAACTTGGTGAAGTAGACATTACAATTTAGTAGGTCTGATATCAATGCTTATTTAGACTCGTTGAATTATTCTGATACTCATGAAGTATGAAAAGTTATTGGTGGCACATGACCCAGACCTCCTAATCTTTCCAATCTGAGATCCCAGTAAGATAGAAAAATTATCAGATATATTCATACAATTCTACAAAGCCTACAGGACATAAATCTGTTGTAGGAGCTTGGTTTCAAATCTAGTACTAAAGCACACAAGAGGTAATCCTCAATTCTTAGTCCTGCAAAACAATATATCATAATTACAGTTAGACTTTACTGTGTCTTTGAACAATTCAGTCTCAAAACATTACCTCTAAATTCCATATTGGGAACAATAACTTTTTCACAGATACTCGTTAATGTATTCTGGTCTTCAAACAGATGCTTGTAATGTGGTCTCTCACAAACGGAGGCCAAAAATTGGATTGCATTACTGACCAGCTAGAACGACACAAACAAAACACATCCAGTTTTAGCGTGACTGACCATTTTAGAATCCATTATTAAACTTGACAAGATCAGTTTATAACAACTTACCAAGTCATATTTTACTTCCTGACCTGTTGTGACTAACAGATTCCAGATTGCTGTTACAAAACGTGGCAGGTAGGGCTGGAATTCTTCATCGTATTTTTGAGCATATAAAGCAGCATTATCACAAATTTGTGATTTCAAGAGCTCCAGTAATCCAGCTTCCTCTTCATCCTCACATAAAACAAAACGAAGAACTTAAACATCCAAACTTCAACACTACCTAAATATTAAAAAGTATGAATATATTTGAAGGAAATATTTACACTAGTATTTTACCACGTTCTAAAGAAGTGAAAGAAATCTGTCTCACATCCCTAGAACCACTGTATTTTGCTGATGTGTACTGGAACTGCAATGCAAGTTACAAATCATACCTACATTTCAAATGAAAGTACTATGCACTTTAAATCATTAAGACCTGATACAGTTTGACATTAAATTAATTTACAAATGTAATAAGAAAAAGACAACACAAAGCATTGAAAAAAATATGCTTAGACTACATTGTACTTTGCTACTTTAAATTTGACTAGTTGTAAAAGTAGATCCCTCCCATTCCCCAAACCAGCACAGATGCTCGTGGAACCACAAAGCAAAGTGAATTGGGAAACTGAGCTGAAATTGGAAAAAAACCCCAACCAACCAGAGTCCACTCCGGTTCTATCTCCCCACCTCCACCCCAATCCACACCTTGCAGTTTTAATGTATATCACTTCCTGACTCCATTCAGCACACAGCTGCACGAGTGTCTGTGCTGGGCAATAGCCTAGACACAAGAGAAGTGAGAAGAGCAGCAAAGCTTCTTTACTGTGAAACTATAGCACAGGATACACTTTAAATGCCTCTGTATGCGTTGTCAAGAAACATACAGAGCTGCTTTGGCTCCATCATGTGGCAAATTATTGAACTGTATCTGGAAGACATTAGCATTTAAAATACAGAAATCATGCACAAAATTAATTTGGGCTTTGATAACTTGGTATCACCTCTCAACTGTGAAACTACCAATTCTTTCAATTAGGCAAAGACAGTATTTGCTGTCCAGCTAAAGTACTTGGGGATGTCACGCCTTCTGTGCTCAGCTGTTTCAAGTTCTTTAACATACCCTGTTTTCTAAGACTTAGAGCATGAACCAGCTGAAAGGTATAGAAAACCCAAGCACTGTGACTCTCTAATGATCAGGTTACTTCATCAGACGTCCTTAAAAGAATCTACTCATTGATGAGCATCTCTAATTTGCTTTCTGTGCAGAGCTGGGTATACTTGTATCTGAGATACAACTTCAAGAATTGGACCTCAAATTTCTTAAGACAACAGGGCAACTTCTTGCAAACCCCCTTTCCTTATAGTCATTGTTTACCCAACAAAGAAAACATTGCATTGTTCAGAGTTAGATCTAAGTTCTCAGTCAGCCCGGTCCACGACACAGATGCAATCCAGGAGGTTTATGAAATACTTACATCAGTCTGCAAAAGTTTGTTATCTAAAGTTAAAAGACTATGAAAATTTGTCATCCATGTTTCCATGTTATCTTCAAAAAACTCGGGAAGATCCTGTGAAGGAAAAGCATAAACCTACATTTTGATTTCTGATTGCACTGCTTAGATAACCTACACTGTAAGTACTATGTATCCACCTTATAATCTACTGAGGGACAAAGTGTGGAAAACAATCTTCAGAACTAAACGCTATGCCCTCCTCCCAAATGAAAACTCTCCAGCCAGAGGCTTTGGAATAGAGTATTTCCAAATAAACTAGTTGCTTACACCCTATACAGCCTACAGTTTTGTAAAGAAAGAACCTTATTGCCTCTTACTCAGAACAAGAACACACAAGCCTCCCTTTTATCTCCAGCTTGCTCTTTTGCCCAGTATGAAATTTAGATATGATTCCAAAACAAAAAAAACCTCACAATGCTACAAGAATTACTTGCTACTATAGTGCTTACAGAGCTACTAGTTGTAGCTGACTTTCATCTACAAGACTGAGTTCATGTCAGTACAGATGTATTTATAAAGGAGCACAGTGAGTATAAACTCAAGCATTTGACTTGTCTTTCACAGCTCTTACTCTGAGAGCTACCCATACCACACCTCCTTGCTATGACAGGAGCTTACTCTCTTGCACTTTTGTTTCAATAGAGCCAACTAACATGTTAATTAACCCCATTCCTTACTAGGCCTTTACTCCAGCATTGATGCAGACTGTCAACTTCTATTTTTGCAATAAAGCATAGCCTTAAAGGCTGCCTCAAATGGATCCTGTAACTAAGAGCACAACAGCTATTTCAGGTCAAAGCAGAACTATTGGAAGAACAAGGAGATTCACCTGAAAGTTTAAACTGTAGAACAGCTTCGCAATTAGAATGAGAGAAGAAAAGAGAACCTTCAAAGCACTAGCATCATTTGCATGTGTGCTGCAAAGTTCAATGGTTGCCTAGAAAAAGACATGAGTCAGTCAAGTAACACACACAGAAACCACACTGACAAGTGTCATTTAACATTTTTCTTTTAACCCAGAAAATATAGTCCCTTTTCCTCCCCTTATTGATCCTGTCAGGTCTCACTTCACGACTTTAGTTTAAACAGCATTAGCAGTTTCAAAGCAACTATTCTTAAATTTTCATTTTACAGGCATGCGCAACAAGCAATTCAGAATGTTAAACTTGTTTTAGAAACTATTCAACAAGAAATACCTTAAAGAGATTTGTCAGGGGCAAAGCAAAAGCATCAAGGACAAGTTTGATCTCTGACCATAACTCATTTGACTTAAATTCATGGCGGTACCTGACAAGGGAAAGAGAAATACACAAAAATAGAATACACATTTATTACCAAATAAACTTGCACACAATTTTTTGTGCTGAACCTTGAAACAAGTACTGTCAAGTGAACAAGAACTGAAGAACATAGCTCAAGACCATGCAACATGTACAATTTCACAACCACTTAAAGTCTTATTAAAAACTCAGTAAGTATAATTAGAAACCACAATGGTAGACTTCGTAAATCTACAAAATTAAGTCTATTCGTAAAAATTTAAACGGAAACGTTACAAACCATGTACTAACAACTCTTGTATTTCCAATACCTTTTAAATAAAGAGTGAGCAGTGCGAAGGACTCCATTAATGACGTGGAAATCTCCACTCTGAAAGCGATTCACCATTTCTGTCAGTAAGTCTGGCCATTTCTGAGGAAAGTCTTCCCGACCAATAATACTAATAGCATCACTTAGCTGGAAAGGAAACATAACCATTACATGATGTAATAGCAGGCTCTTCATTACAAAAAATGGCAGCAGTTGTGCCAGATGCTGCAAATATCTGAGGAAATGATGTTATTTTTGTCAGATGCAAAAAACCATTGGGTTAAATATCTGCTTTTCACCACACAAAGAAATCCTACTTTAAATTCAATGTGTAGACACAGTCTCATTTTCTAGAATTACTGTATTTAACTGCCTAATGCACTTGCCTTTAAAAAAAATATTGAAGTAGATAAAAGTAGCTATAACAATATACTCCAAGTTATTTGGATTGAGATTGTCTCACAGGTAACGGAACCGAGCTCTGCCAATAACTAGAGCCTCCAGACACACTTAAAATATTCCAAAAGCCTCATGGACACAACCAGGAATTGACATATTACCTGCTTTTGGATTTGTTCCGGGCTGCTAAGCATCAAGGGCACTATGTTGGCTTTAATGGCTATCCTGTCCAATTCACAGATTTTGTTTGGTTCATCCTCAACCTAAAATTAAAACAATAATTAAGTCATAGGCATATCAACGTACTCCAGGCAACAAGCAAATATCAGCATTTCAGAAACCAATTGCTTATACTGATGTACGTACATTGTTAAAGAAACTAAGAACGTCTGTTAAAGATATTGCCTACAATGAATTCCTGAAAGAAATTACATATTTCTGTAAGGTTTTGAACTACTTTTTTTTTCCTCCTCTCTAACAGTGACTTTTCAAATCAGCAGCTGGGCAGTTGTAAGGGTGGGTGCAGATGTCAATAACATTCATAAGTTCAACCAATAGTCTCCTCTTCCACCACACCAAATCATATCTCCATCCTCACGTCTGCCAACCTCAAATATTTATTTTGTGCAAGCTGCCTTAAGCCATGCTTTCTAGAATCTGTACATGAAGACGCAAGTCACACAAACCCCCAACATTGACTTTAAGTGTTATCCAGCTAGTTCAAAATATCAGTCAGTTCAAAGTCCAGTCAGCCAGTACTGCCAAGTGATACTGAATTAAAATGTTTCTACTAAAGAAATAAAATAATGAGAAAAAGGCTTGTCACCAACCAGTGACAGCAGTGATAGCCACATAATCTCTGATGGCAGCACCAAAGTTCAGAAACCTAGACATTTTCTAGCAATTAAAAGAGGTAAGCACCTCCAGAGAATAATTCAATGATCTTGAGATGCCTTAAACCAGATGGCACTACTACCCTCCTTCTCACCTCCCTTTTAACATCTTTCCATAAACTTAAAAGAAAAGTAGGAATTTCAAAATTTCAAGTTATGCTTAGCTATAATACCAGTCATAAGTGGTGTTCCTCTAGGCTCAGTACTGGGGCCAGTCCTGATTAATATTTTTATCAATGATCTGGACAAGGGGATTGAGGGCACCCTCAGTAAATTTGCAGACAACACCAAGCTGCATGGGTGTATTGATTTGCTTGATTGTAGGAAGTTTCTTCAGAGGGATTTGACCAAGCTGGATCTATGGGCTGAAGCCAACGGGATGAGGCTCAACAAGGCCAAGGGCTGGGTCCTGCCCCTGGGTCACAACAACCCCCTGCAACTTTATAGGCTTGGGCAATTGTGACTGTAAAGTGCCTGAAGGGAAAGGACCTGGGGGTGCTGTCGACAGCTGGCCGAAGATGAGCCAGCGTGTGCCCAGATGGCCAAGAAGGCCACCAGCATCCTGCCTTGGATCAGCCAGCAGGACTAGGGCAGGGATCACCCCCTTATGCTTGGCACTGCTGAGGCCACATCTCAAATACTGAGTTCAGTTTTGGGCCCCTCACTACAAGAAAGACATTGAGGTGCTGGAGCGCGTCCAAAGAAGGACAACAGAGATGGTGACGGGTCAAGGGCACAAGTCTTGTAAGGAGCAGCTGAGGGACCCGGGGTTGTTTAGCCTGGAGAAAAGAAGGCTCAGGGGAGACCTTCTCACTCTTGACAACTCCCTGAAAGGAGGCTGGAGTGAGGTGGGAATCGGTCTTTTATCCCAAGGAACAAGTGATCAAGAAGAGGAAACAGTCTGAAGTTGCATTAGGGGAGGTTTAGGTTGGCTGTGAGGAAAAATTTCTTCAGGGAAAGGGTTGGCAGGGGCTGGCCCAGGCTGCCCAGGGCAGTGGTGGAGTGCCCGTCCCCAGAGGGGTTTCAAAGCCATGGAGATGTGGTGCCGAGGGACACAGTTTAGTGGTGACCTGGCAGAGCTGGGTTAACGGTTGGACTCAATGAGCTTAAAGGTCTTCTCCAACTCAAATAGTTCTATGATTCTATAAACAAGCAGCTACAAAAATCCTCTCCTATCCCATTGCAATGAATCAGAAGAATGTACAGAACCATCACTTACACATTAAAGAACACAAAAAGAAGATGATCTTTAAAACCAAAGCTTTACAAGTTTATATGATGTGAATGGCAGCAATAACTGTATTAGGCAAGCTCCAAGCAGAGGCAGGACTCAGTGCAATGGATTTAGATAAATGAGGACAGAGGTGGTGGAGAGATCAGCAGCAGCAAATCCTACCATGGAGTTATCTATGAGGTGTTTTCAAGGAAATGAGACCTTTCCACAAGACATGAAAGGCAGCACATAGATGAGTATTCTGTACATACTTTAAAAATAAATTTTAAAAAGCAAATTCTTCCCTCACTCCAGAAGTGCCCTGTGTATCTCACTCTTCAGGCTCTATCAAATCAAAGTCCTTGAAGAGGCAAAACCCTTCTACTTTCACTGAGTTTTGTATCAGTCAGGTTCAAGGTCACTAAATTAAACCACACGATGTAGGTAAGCTGGCCTTAAGGCTGTATTTCACATTCATGCAGCTGCTCTTGAAATGAAAGCTTCAATTTTGGACAAAACAATGTGCTTGAAGCCACATAACAGTCATAACAGCCCTCTGGATGCACTTACTGCACAGCATCTCCACCCACTCCAAAACAAAATCTCATCCTGAATTACATCAGCAATCCATAAAAACCAAGCCACTTATAAATTCTTGCAGAACCGAACATTATTTCTACTTACAATATACTACAGAAAAAGATGCTATTTGGGAGATATGACTGAGAACACAGTATTACAGAAACAAAGTTCTAGAAATTTCATGCCAGACTGAATGCGCTGATCTTATCAAACATAACCAGACCTAGGACTGCTATCTGTTACTGTGAGTGGGAGGGGGGAAATCATATGCAAATTTGTAAATAGGTACCAGTTAAGATGTAATGATGAAATACCAGTTTCTCTGTAGAAAAGCAACATGATACATTTGCTATTTTTCAGATACAAACAGTATTTTAAGTGAGACAAAGTCTGAACAGTATCAATTAAAACCTCTCATGGCTGAAGGAGTTGAGCTCTCAAATGTAATACTTTCTACCATAAATTAACCTTCAAGAACACTGAAAGATCTGAATCAAAAATGTTTCTGACCTCTTCAAAACAGTGGATACAATGGGATTGAACGGCAATATTTCTATTGGATGTCTACAAATACTTCTAAGTGTTAAACTGGCAAAGCCTCCAAAATCAACTGCCCCACGCTATTCTATGCCCCAGAAGCACTGACATGAAAGAGAAGCTGGTATCATCACTTTCAGCTGCAGCGCTGGCTTGAAATGTTTGTAACTCTGTGACAATAGATACAGGGCAAATTGGCCAGCTCATGTGTACAGACACTTCACAATAATTTTAGTGTAAACAACATTACTGTTAGTTACATGGGCTTTAAATATTGTGCTTCTGCAAAACATGCATATAATACAGAAGATTATTTGTTCATCATTTTATCTCCCAGCTTCAGTTCTTTTTAACAGAATGAACCACAGGAGTGCAGGTTTTGGTGCCTCATCGGTAAATTACACCTTGTGTTTGCCCTCAGAATGATCTACGTTCTTTCAGGGAGCACAGACAAACACACATCTTTCAAGGTTACTGTAGAATACTTTTTTGTACCTTACATGATTATTATATCTTAGCACAACTGCTCACTAAGATACCTACAATTCTCCAGTTCCTTTTAATATAATTCTTGAACGTTACAGATGCACAAACTTTGATGACATTTTCCTGTGATTTCTCCAGCAGAGTTAAGAGTAACAATGGATAATTCTGGCTTCCTTCAACTGACTCAAGAAACTTTTCCGCTGTAAGAGAACATACGACAGTTAGCAAAAGCTGAACTGTTTTTTTTAATGGGAATACAGGAAAATAAATTCACAAAAAGCAAACAATTTCGCATTTATATCCATCCTTCATTAGGTTTTATTTTTTGTTTTAAAAGGATACTCGGAACTTCTGGAAAGAGGTTATTGCATAAATGTCCACTGAAGTTTGCTACATACAGACAGAGGAGTCAAAAAGAAACTAAGCTTTTTTGGTCACTCATGAGAATGACTTACCGGGCCGCCTTATAGCAGGATCTGGGTCTAATGTCTTCTTTAGATACTCAGTTAAAGTCTGTAAATTGGCATCACTCAGCTCCATTTTGGCTGAACCTAAAACCCACAAGTAGTTTTGTTAAAAATACAGAGCAGAAAATCTATCCTATAAGCTACATATATGTAAAACTAGATTCCACAGAAGATACACATCTGCTCTTTTTGACTATACCTCATAAAGCACAGTCCTATCTTTTACGTCTTATCCAGTAAAACAACAGCTAGCAAACCACAAACCAGGTACAGCCAAAAGATCATCTCTTCCCCTTTCAGGACAATAGGAGTTTGGTTTTGCTTTTGACAACTACTGTCAGCCTCTGAAACTTGGTCCGGGTTGAAAAAGCTGAATAGTCCTTGTCCTGCATAATTGTAAATATAACAATTTGAAAGTGTATTGGAGAGTCAAGGCTTGTTTAAAATTAAATACTCATTATTAAAAAAAACTCTCAACAGAAAATAATTTTTTTATAGAGACAAGCTACTGTGCAAAGACAGAGGCTTTTGTCCACCCTCTAAAATTAACTTAGATTAGGGTGGGAGTTAATTCAAACTGCGATACTTATTACAGAATAACTTTGTGCAGTAAGTCTAAATTACTCCTCTCTAGTAATCCTCCCACACACATTCTCATACTTACCACAGTAATATATTAACTTCACAGCTTTAATTGGAATAATTAAAATTACAGTAACACTAAACCAGCAGCAAGACTGTTGCTCAGGATATCATAATCCATTCTGCCCATCTCTCTTACCACCAGCAGCACAGTTCACTCACTACAGAAGTAATGAGGAAGTAAAGATTTCCATGTTTTCTCTGGAGTTTCTACTCAGTAAGGTAGACCGGAATTTGTCTGTCCTGCTCTGGATTTGTTTTCTGTTGATTATCAATATAATAAATACAGTTTCTATTTAAGCACGCTTGTATAGGCAGTCAGTATTAATGACATAATTTTTACTTTAACTATAGCACCTATATCCTCAAATGAGACAGCAACAGAATTAAATGAATATCGATGAGCAGCTGAGATCCTAGTATATTTTGCAAAAAGTAAAAATCCACCTAAAGAGTCCTGCTTCCCATGTTTCACTCCCTTCCCCTTTTGAGGGTTTATCTGTCTGCAGTCTTTTTCACCCATTCACACCGACCAACAAAATCCCAAAAAAGTCCAGTATAAGTAAAGAGCACCAAGAACAGCTGGTGCATCTGATCTACAAAGTGGCCTCATGCGTCATCACTATGATGTTGAAACTAATGCTTACATTTTCATAATTTAAAAAAAAAAAATAAATTGTCTGCTGCAGAGAAGCTTGTAGGGCTGAGGTGCAAACTCATGCAGAAATCATTTATGACACCTAAACTCAACTCCAATGGGAAAACAAAGTGAAAGAGGAGATAACAACCCTGAGTGGCATTTAACAACCCTGAAAGGCCTTTTACAAATAGATCATGTACACATGTAATATAGAGGCCCATGTAAAAAACACGCGCCTCAAGCTGGCTGTGAGTTTACTTTGAAGGCCAAATACAAAAAATTTGAATTGTTGCTCAGTCCCTCATACAAAAGGACAAATATTTTCACCTGCTACCTACTTATTTCTCTTCCTCTAGCTATTAATTTTTTGTTTTCTACCACAAAAAAACTGGTGGTACTTGCTAGAGTGATACGAAGCTTTTTGCTATATTATGACATTTGTCTCCTGAAAAGACCACAGAAAATGAGAATATTTTCAGACCACCTCTCCAGAAGAAAACCCATTAAATATGCTTAATGCATGAACTCCTTTAGTCAAATTCATGGCAGGCCACTTCGAAAAAAACCAACCAAACAAAAACCACCAAAAAAGGGCTGCATTTCAAGCCAAACAAGGTGGAGAACTTCAGGTAAGTCTCTTAGCGTTCACCCACCAAACACCACCTACACGCCTAAGGATGCTTATGGGCCCGATTTTACGGAAAAGATTGTCTTTACCCCAAACTGCGGATCTTCACGCTCACTTTCCACTTCAGCAAAACACAGGGATTGGGAGCCAAGCACCAGCGGGCCGGAGGAGCAGGAGCGAGGGCCCATCGCAGCCCCTCACTGCCCGCTCCCGCCGCTGCCCTGCGGCCCGAAGGCGATGCCGCCCGTGAGGCGGGGCGGCCGCCGGGAGCCCTTCGGCAGGGACGGGGAGAGGAGCTCTGCAGGGCCGGCCGCGGCCCGAGGCCGTCCCCGCTCCTGCCGGAGAGGTGGTCTGGCGGCGGCGGGCGGGACGGCGCAGCCCCCGCAGCCCAGCACCGCCCGGCGCCGTTCCCGCGGCCGCTTTACCCGAGGGACGGGGCCGCTCCGTTCCGCCCGCCGCCAGACTGCGCACCCCCGCGGCGGCGCTCACGCTGCCTCATACGGCAGCGGCCCGGCGCGGCTGCGGCCCCCGCAAGCCGGGCCCAGGGGCCGGCCTGCCCACCCCCGCCGGGCCGAGGGCTGCGCGGGCTGGCGGCTGCGGCGGGGGAACCCCGAACGGCACCGACAGCTCTCAGACTAACTTGCTCCCCTCCCCCTCCCCGCCACCTCCTGACTGACAGCAGCGGAAGCCAATGAGAGGAGCACACTGCTCAGGCCCGGCGACGGCGCACCAATCGCGAGGTGGAGGAGGCGGGCCGAAGCGCCCCAGCATGGTAAGCTGCGCCTCTCGCTGCGCCGCGGGCCCAGCGCCCGAACCCAGCGCGGAGCGGAGCGGCGGCCGGCTCGGGTCGTGCGGGCTGTAGGGCCGCCCCACCGCCAGCATCGCCGGGCGGCGCGGCCCAGCCTCACCTGGCGACTCCCCCCGGTGGCGGCGGCGGCGGCGGCTCTGAGAGCTCCGGCTGCGCTTCACATTCAAACTGCGGCGAGAGGGCGCGGCGGCGGCACCGTGACCGCATCACGCAGGGCGGTGACACCGTTCGGCCGCCGGGCCAATCAGCGGCCTCTCCTTCCGCGATGCGCTCCGCTGTCAGCCAATCCTCACCGCGCTCCACGGGGACCTGGCAGCCAATGGCCGCGCTCCTCCCAGAAGGCCCTGGGGCGTCTCTGGGAGCCGCGGCGGGAAGGGGCCGTGCAGGCCCGGGCGGCCTCGGGAGCCGCACACCGGGACCGGCCCAGCCCGGGCCTGAGGGGCTCGGCGGCCGCAGGGAGGCCGAGCGGCGCCCGGAGGACACGGCGGGCCGAAGCCCGGCCAGAGGTTCAAGGAGGCGGCCCAGCGCCCGCGGGAAGGGGGCTGAGGGCGGGCAGGGGCCGTGGGACGCGGCAGGGTAAAAGCGGGCGAGGCCGAAGGGCTCGTTTAAAGGCGGCGAGTTGCAATAGGGAAAAGAGCAGCAGGGAACAGGGCACGTTAAAAAAAGTGAAAGCCCCATACTTGGCATCAGGCTGAACGTTCACAAACCGCCTAATAAACTACATCAAAAAACCAAGCAACACTTCTTAAAACTTTATTGATTTACCACTTGATTAAAGCATGGAATAGTATAAGTATTATACATTGTATTTTCATGTAGAAAACTTTACAATAGTTTTTCATATTATATAATTTTGGTAGTCTCTCAAAAATGTATACATCCATTGGGCAAGGAATGCTCTTTAAATTATTGATATTAAATGCACTTAATATGGAGATCTTCAAAAAATGTAGGCATTTTAAATATGTGAAAACATACATTTTACACAGAAATAACATTAAAGGTGCTGAACAAACAATTTACATATTACATTTCTGACAGAAAAAGCTTAGTTCTACTTCAGACTAAAAGTTACTATTTTTAATCTTTCTCAATAGTAAGACTGAGCTAAAATTTGGGACTCTGCTTGTATTCGTGGACATTGTTTTAGATTGTGCTGTTTACAGCTTGGAAAGCAAGATATGAGACATGAATAACAAATGGCTGTAAAAATAGTATGTTCTTGTACTGTAGGACACAAGAGAGTCGACATGAAGGGAGTTTTTAAGGGTTTTCCTCATCAGCATCCTCCCCCTGCCTATTTCCTAGAGGGTTCCAAAATAAGTATTAACAAATACCATGCAGTCTCCATATTTATACCATTATAGGTAAATCACTTTATAGTTTAATTTGTTGCATAACACTACTTTAAAAGTCTAAGAGGTTATTTCTTATTACTCCGTGTATTGCACAGATGTCTCGATCTCTGCCAGGATGCGCTGACACAGAACCTTGTTCTCGTTCACAGTTCCACTAACACCAATAAAACCACGACAGGCTGATAAAGTCCATGTCAGCAGGGCTGGGACAAGATCGGAACCAGTTTTGGCTCAGCAGCTCTACCTTCATTAAGGTGTCTATGGGTTATGATCTTTCTGACTACACAAGGGAAACTAAACAGCTGACGTGAACACAACCAGTTCAGGTACCACACTTAACATACCATCGTTATTGCTTTAACATGTACAGTGGACTCCAGAAAACTGACAGGATTAAGGCTGTTATAATCCAATTGCATTCCAGTCCCCCTTCTCCTTCGTGCACTGCAGAATCTAGGATGTTTTGATGTCACATACCTTATTTCAGCAGTTTATAAATACAATAAAAGCTTTACTGGAGTAAAAGAACAGTCTCAGGACTAAGGCTGAAGGAAAGGATTGATTAAACACCCCTCTTCTATATGCAGGGATAGTACAAATGTTGCACATTAAAGAAAGCCCACAATGTAACTGCAAAGTAATTTAAGATCTGAAAATTAAGAGACTTGTTTCAAGACTTGAGTTGTAAGGCTTTCCAAATGTGAAATACAAAAAACATGCAACTTTAAATGTTTTTTTGATAGGTTATAAGGGAATACATTCAATGAGGCCGTGACACATTCACAAACTGTAAAATAAAGTTTCAGACGTTTTCTTCAGGACTATCTAGGACTGGAAGAAAAGGAATAGCCTATTCTTACAGATTTAAATAGAATTAAAATAAATACTTCATTTTTAATGTAATTGGTCAAGTGACATTACCAGAGAATGAGCAGCCATACTAAATGCAACACAAAACAGCATTTCAAATGCAGCAAGGTAAATACTAGCATTGCTTATTTTTCAGTGTTTAGCTATTGTAAAATATAACCATATATTCCCTTCTACTAAATATTGTTGTATAGACTTAATCTAATGGTTGTTTAAAAGTTAAAGAGCCACAACCACCATTTATTTTTCTTTGGTTACAAATAAAAAGTGAAAATAAAAACGTGAAAAAGCCTTACCACTGCTATTGACTGCAAAACCATTCCCAAATAATGCTTATGTAGAACAAGCCAATTTACTGAACAGCACCGTGTGTGGAAACAGCTCACAAAAAAGAAAAAAAAATAAGAAAAAGAATGCCAACAGCTCCCAAGTATCCCGAGACAACCTCAACTAAGGCCACCCCAGCAGGGAACTCAACTTGGCAAAATAACAGGTTAAACACTTAACAACATTAAAGTAGGTTGTTTGTTGTTTGGGGTTTTTGGTTTGTTGCTTTTTTGTTGTTGTTTTTAAAATACTGTTATATTTTAGGTCTGCTACTATGGATAGCACAGCAGTTAATATAACACCTTTGTTTACATCATTTTAGGAAGGGGAACCTCTCCTCCTGTCCTGCCACACTCTTCCAGTTTGAAGAAGTCTTAAAACTTGAAAGTAATATTATTTCAAAGGACAGACCTCAGGCCTGCAGTACTTCAGCTGTAAACAGGTATTCTACCATGGAAACAGTGGTCACAGAAAACTGATACATTTAAAGAAAGAAAGAAAGAAAAGCCCCCAGAGAAAGCAAAGCTGCAGTGCTAAATCACATTTGCTTTACAGACACCTTCAAAGCTGAGAAGTGTATTGGTAACTCTTACAGTGCGTGAGTGAACTTGTTTAAGTTTGTTAGAACAGTTTCATGGGAATTTAATTAAGATCACAATAGGAACTGATAATTGAGAACAAAAATGATTTGCGCAAAAGAGACAAATCAGAAGCTGCAGATCTGCAGTGAAAAGACAGATCTTCACATGTATTAAGGACAGGACTTCTTGCTAAACAGACAATTACTACTAAGTACCTTGCCCTCAAAGGAAAAAATTGTGGTTTTATTTGTTATGAACCTTGTTTTTAGTATTACTGTATATGCTCTGTCCATGATCTGGCAATATATGAAATGAAATTGAAAGTTTAAAACTTGGTTGTTTTTTTTTTTTCTTAAATGCCTTTAACTCCAGCTTTAACAAGTAATAGAGCAGATGCTGTTGTATGCTCCTGATGTAAAACCTTCTATAAAACCAAAAATGCATCTCAGAAGATGAAGCACTGATACTAAAAGAAGTTTAAGTGACTTACTAAACATGAGGAAAACCCTTTTCCCTAATATCCTACAGACCATCCACTTCAAAAATGGTAACATGCTGCCTGGTCTAGTCATGTACACGCAAAGAAAAACCCAGAATGATCTTAGGTGGTCATGAGCCACTGCAGTACAGTTTATTATGAACACATGTGCTGACATCACAAGGCTATACAACTATAGTCATTACTTCCAAGGGGCATAATTTCTATTGAGGAATCCAGCTGATTTATCAGATTTAGCTGGGATGCAAGACTGAACCATTGATAAAAGACTAGAAGAGTCAAACTTGATCATAACGATGACTAGCATTGAAACAAAGAGACCTTACACCTACTGTATTAACTCTGTAAGCAATAATTTAAATAAAACTGCTGATAGTTTGTAGGATGGACAGAACCAGATTTTTTTTCCTCCTCCCCAAATGCCATTGTGGAGTAACATGCTGCTGTATTGATGCACCAGGGTCCCATTTTTTCCCCATCCACTTCAATCCATCTCTGGAACTCAACTTTATGTACGAGCTGAAGTAACCAACCCTGCTTACGGCTACCATGAAGGTACATTCATCCCAGTTGTCCGTATCTGCTCCTCTGTTATGCATATATTGAATACAATACCTATACGCAGGAAGAACTTCCGCAGAACAGCTCGAAGCTCAGGAATCAGGTCAAATTGCATGATTTCACACAAGTATGGATAATATGTTGAAGCATGTGCCCTAAACTGTCAAAGAATATATGAAAAAAAAATGTTATTCTCTGTTACTATAGGGAAGTGCAGAGTTTTTCCACATTCATGGCTACAGCAGCATGTTAAAACACAAGGTCTCACCCCATCAAAGGCCCTCCTGGGCCTCTTGATGGCCCACTGGCCATCAGGCCCACTGTCTGCTTTCTGCAGCAGCCTTAGCAGATGCCTACAGCAAACCACACACAGAGCATGCATTTGGCATTACTTCTCTAAAACAGCGTCAGAACATTTGGTGGCTCAGGGATTTCTCAGGCTAGAAGTGGTATCAGGGACTACTTGTAGAAACAGCCCCCTCTGGTGTGAATTTGTCCAGTTGCTTCTCTAGCCTCTAAAATGCCATCCACCATACATAACAAAGCCTCCCACAGCTGAAAAAGTGTGTGAAGTAGTATCTCCATTACCTGCTTTTTTTTTTTTTCACCTCTTATTTTCATTTCTTTTCTGGAGAAAAGATAGCTGAGTAAAAGTCTAACCTATGTACCGTTCCGTGTATGGGAACTGGTCTATATCCCTTATTCCTGTTGCACTCTCTCAACCCTTTTCCAGCTCTATTACACCCCTTTCAATATGGGGGAGGAGAACTTCAAACAGAATTAAAGATGAAAATCTATCATAGATTTACACAAGAAATATGTTTGTCCTCTACTCCTTTCCTAATAATGCTCAGTATTAGTTGTAGGGAAAGTTAATGGAACACTTTCACCATGTAATTTCTTATTTTAAAAAAGATACTAGGATTGTGTACTAAAGAATGGCCAAGTTGCCATGTTATCTACAAGGAGTTAAGACTATTCTCACAACACCCCATAACCACAGGGACACCACTGAATTGCTGCTACATGGAGAAGCCAAGCCACCACTACTACCGACTTAACACATTGGTAAATTGCAATAAAACATTCCCAATTACACAAGAGTGAAGTGAAATGACACACTCTGCAATATGCAAAAAAAATACACCAGGAAAAACACACACTTTGAAAAAAATATGAAGTTCAACAGTATTGGAAAACTTAAAAAAAGCAAGCAACTTCCAGAAGTTTGTCTGCATGTCCTAATGCAGTGAATACTTGCATTCACCTTTTCCTCAAAAGGGCCAAGATGCTGAAAATTATTTTTTGCTATCACTGTCAAGGAACTATAATTCCAGTTTCAGTGGTGAAATGTGTATCTATCATTCTTGCACTGCTGAAATACAGCAGAAGCTCATCCTTTATTGCACACTCCTGCTTTATATGAGAGCTCTGCAGTAATTCTACCATTATGTCTATGCAGCTGTTAATTTCATCGATGTAGTCTGATTTCTACAATGTAGAATGCAAAAAAAATGGACATGTAACAACTGTGATATAAGTAAACTACCCACTTTGCAATAGAGATGATAATGAAAGACTGAATTCAACAGAAGCAAAAATTTAAAAATACCTGAATGCAAACAGACAAGACTTCCAGCCTGTTCTTACCTTTTCATCGCTAATTTTTAGTGTTTTTGTTAAAAGCAACAGCAGGAGATTGGTCCAAGCTTCTCTGTGGCTCTCTGAGTTCACAGTAATAAAATACGCCAGGGCTTCACTGCATACACTAAAGAGATGACACAGTTCAGACAAATCATATAGAAAGCCAACTAAAATTTTTATAACATGGCCCATTTATCCTCTCAAAGCGTATTCTGTTTTCAAGCAAGATGCATTTCCATGGGATAGCTTCAATCACATGCAAAAGCTTTAATTACACAAATCTGTCTCCATGCTTTTTCTGTTACTGTAGTTGTTACAGATAACTGAACTGAAATAGTTTTCATGTTACCAGCAAAGAACCATGGAGTCAGAGGTGGAAGAGTCTGATTTCCCTGATAATCGTTCTATAATTAAAGTGTTGTCACCTTCAATCTGCAAGCATTATTTTCTGGTCCTTACACTGGGACAGCTTCCACAACATAAAAGAGGTCTCCCTCCACATCTAGATGGCTTTAATAAAGATCTTCAGAGCTCAGCATCAAAGATTAAAGAGGGATTACTATTGTATTAATAAATGTTTCGTCCTTGCTCTAGACTGTCAACGCAAGGTACAAACCGTACCACTTACTATGGCTTTTTCTAAGGTGCTATTTTAATTAAAGAAGGAATGGAACCTCCCCTTTTACATACTAAAAAGATTAGTATGTCCATAGATGCTGCTAAATCAGAATGCTACTGAAATCCACTACATTGGTGCCAACAGCAAGTTTAGGAGTTCTTCACATTTGATTAAAGATTAGTACTGTGAACTTTTATGTACCAGCAATCACTTTTCAAATAAAGGGGACTCCAATACCTTTTTTTAGTCAGCAGAATTTTCTACATTTACCTAAATTCCAGGCATACAGCAGCTTATACTGCACTGTTTAGATTATTGTATCCTGTTATACTTCTGAATATTACTAGATACTCAGATGTGAAAAGTATCCATACCAGTTTTGTAACAACAGGTATCAGGCAAGAAGGGGCTTCATTCATTCCAAGTGGGTTGCTTCCTTATTGCTCAATTAACTTTCAGCAGAGTAATCATATACATCTATATATCATCATACACTTCACATCCTCTGCTCAGCAACTTAAAAAAAAAAAATTGTATCCAGGGACACACCATCCCGGCTGAAAATAAAACGTACCAGAACCAAGCTGAGATTCTTACCTAAGCAGCCGTCGTTGTATAGCATCCCAGGAGTCTCGGCGGTTTTCATCCACGTACATTCGAAAGAGTATCCTCAAGCAACAAGCCAAGCTGCTGGTCTCTTGTTTTAAGAGATTGGGTTTTGATTTACCCTTGAATCCTAGAAATCAGTTACCCACAGGGAGAGAGGGAACATTCACATTTGTAGTCACTATCCAGGAGGTAAAGTTTATCAACAACACCTCCACTAGTGAAGTAATGATTTCTTGTCCAGATAGTATTTCCTCCTCCTTGACTTTGAGTGAGATCTAATCTATTTATAAAGATATTTAACTACAGTAGTACCAACTGTGTAGCCCTATTTTATCAAAATCTACTTTTTAATCAAAAAGCAGGTAATTTAGCGAACAGAATTATTCAAGTCATCAGGAAGGAGACAAGTAATAAAAGCACACAGCACTGTCAGATGAACTGTAGAGATTATTGCAATGGTATACTTG
>JAVSBS010026515.1:61398-76020 GCA_033124195.1 Coracias cyanogaster | reverse complement strand
GAGGCGGAGCCAAGCGCAGCGGCGGCGGCGGCGGCGGCGGCGGCGGCGGCGACGGGCGAACCGCGGGTGCCCGGCCGCGGACAGCCGGGGCCGGCAGCGCTCCGGGAGCGGCGGCACCGCCGATGGACGCCTCTCTCCGTCAGGTGGGCAACGACCGGCACCGGCGGCGGAGGGGGCTCTGCCCGGGGTGCGCGGGGGGAAGTCGGCTCGGATCCCGGGGTGGGATGAGCATCGCGGGGCTCGCCGCTGCCCGGGCGGTCCCGGTTGCACTTTGTTCTTGGGCGCTGAGCTGCGGCCGGTTTTTCGTCGCCGGGCCCCAGCGGGAGAGCGGGTGACGGGAGCCGGAGCCCGAGCGATGCGCGGTTGGGGCTGGCGGGAGGGAGGGTTGGGTTTGTCGCAAGGCGAGTCATGGCTGCCCGGAGACGGCTCCGCACGCTGCTCGGTTCCCCGGGAGCCACTCGGGGCTCCGGACCCTGCTCCCGCCCGTGCGTGGGTGTCGCGGCCCGGCTCGCCGCCCCCGGAGCCCCGCCGGTGAGGAGCCTCGGTTCCCCGGTCACCCTCGGTTCCCCGGTGCCGCTGCCCGGTCACCTTCATGCCGTTGGGCAGCACGGGCTCCCCGGGAGCTGCTCCCACGCCTGCCTGCCGTGCCCCTTCCCGGGGGGCTGCCACCAGCCCCGTGGGGCATTTCCCGGGGATGAAGGATGTGCAGCCCACGGACGGGGTCCCGCACCCTCCAGACACCCTCCCCAAATTCCCTCTGCCTCTTTTCTTGCCCGGGCACGCACTGGTTTCCAGGCCAGCGTGGTGGGGAGGTGGGTGCCAGGCTGGGGCAGCCCTTGCTGGCCCCATGGCCCCCGGCTGTGGGGTGACAGGACCATCCGGAGGTCACCCGAAAGCCTGCTGCTTGCAGCCGGGGACATCGGTCATCCACCCTGCTCCAACCCCCTGTTGGCTTCCAAGCCGTTACACCCAGTGTCTGGTTCTTGGTGGCCTGGGTGAGGCTGGGGGGGACCGGCAGCCCCTCCAGAGCAGCGGGTTGGTGGTGGGCTGGAACATCTGATGGGCTTGGCCCCCCTCCCTGGTGATGCACTTTTCGTTTATCAGAGCAGATGTTTGCCCAGTTCTGGCCCCAGCGAGGAAGGAGTGGCTGCCCCAAGGAGCGCCCAGCATCCTCGAAGCCATTAACTAATTAACCTGCTGCTCCTGGAAGCCTGGGCTGCCTGTATCTAATCAGATGGAGGCCAGGATTTCCCAAAGGGCCTTTTCACCAGAGCCTTTATGCCGACCCCTCAGGCACAAGGAACCTTCTGGCCTCTTGCAACAGGAGTAGGCACCAAGGAGCCTGAAGCGCCTGATGGGAACCGGAGGCAGGAGAGTGGATGCCCAGAGGTGCATGTCTCAGCAGGTTGCACCCAGCAGAGAACTGCCTGCTTTGTCCAGCTCCCCTTGTCCAGGCGTGATTCTGCCATTATCTGGAGAAACAGGGATCTCCAGGGAAGGGCCGAGGGGCAGTCCTGCATCCATAGACTCTCTAGGAGTCTTACATCTCTCGTGCATCACAGTGAACCCGGTGAAGCAAAGTGACCGAGGCTGGAGAGCCAGGACAAGCGTGCGTGGGAAAGCATCAAGCTTTGCTTTGCAGGAAAGGCAGTGGGGGTGGGAGAGGGGGAACGTGGCTTCCCTAGTGCGGGAATGTTTGGCATTTGCTGCACCCCAGCCACTCTTCCTCCTTCTCCATGGGGGGTTCTTGGTGGGAGGGCAACGCCTGAGCAGAGGGGAGTTGCTCCACCTCTTTCTGCTGCAGCAGAAGCCAAGCTTGTCCCAGGGGATGCGTGTCATCCCTCACAATGAATAGCTTAAACCCCAGCGTGTTGTTGGTCTTGCCTTAGCAGGCTCCCATGCTGCGCTTGCAGCGTTTAGATGCCACACTCTGCGATGTGGTTGGTGTTTGGGGTTAGGTGGGGATGCCGTGGGTCTTCCGAGCTTCCCTGGTTCCTCAGCCAGCTTGAGACCAAAGGAGTTCCTATTCTTTGGCGTTTATCTATGGTAAGTGGCTTAGCGATGGGTTCAACCTACTTATCATCCTGGCTCTGCCAAGGGGGAAATAGTTTTGGCTGGTTGTGCCAGCTTGACACCGCTGAAAGGCTTCCTGTGTGCCATGCCCTCCTCTGACTGCTGGCCCTGGGGACAGCAAGCTGGTGGGTTCTGTGCTGCTGCCACTCTTCCCCTGCAGCATCCCAAGCGGGCAAGATTTGAAAGCCTTCATCCTCAGCAAGTGGTACAGCACAAAGATGTGTGCCACTGCCTCCTGGGGTCTGGTTTGCCTGAGAGATGGGTTGGGTGATGCCTTTGCTCCCGCCAGGTACGAGTAGAGGAGCCGAGATGGTGTGTGTGCGCTTGGCTGTCTCCTTTCTTGGCTGCTGCAGCGAGTCCTGTGCCCAGACAGGGAGGAGTGGCCCTGGAGGCCAGGGCTGTGGCACGGTGACGGATGAGAATTTCCCTTCTCGTCTGGAGTGCGGGTAGGATGTGGGGTGACACAGAGGATGTGACTCACTCTCCAATTCCCCACCCCGAGGAGCAGGAATGTCATGGCCCGGGTCAAAGGAGACGCTTCTCCCATCCCGTCCCTTTCTGCTCTCCAGTTGGAGGGACCAGCCAGCATGGCCCCGGGGTCACCCGCCGCTGAGCAGCAGCATCCAGTGGAGTCACAGATGCCATCCTCCTTCTGCTCACATGCCACTCAGGTAGAAATGCTGGTGTTTTAAGCATTGAACAGTTTTACTCTTTGCTCTTCCGGTGAAATGCAACACTTCTCATCCGCATTGTGGAATAAATCTCCCAAAGTCCTCAAGTTTTCTGACATAGGATGGGAAAGGCAGGGAGGCTCCTGTGCTCGTGTCCTGCACGGCTGTGGTGGTCTGAGTTGTCCTGTATAGATGGCCTAGTCTTCACTTACCGTCCCCCAACCTCCCAAGGCTACAGCCTGTCTCTTCTTTGTGGCCTAGGACATCTGCCATGGATTTGGGTAGAGGAGCCACTTCTCCCAGGGACACATGCAGACCAGCAGAGAGTCCGAGGGTCAAGTTCATGGAGGAGTACAAGGGTTACCTGAGTTGTCACCATGCATGCATCTGAGATGCTTTCTTGGCCCCAAACTGAGGTAGAGAGCAAGCAGCTCTGCCAGGTCTCTTCTGCTCTGGCAGCTTTGCCCTGGCTGCCAACTGCTTGATGCAACCGGGAAGCGTTTGACTACTCCACAAAGCCACCAGTTAGTCTGCAGAGTGTGGCCCTTTGCCGGCCATGGGATACTCAGCTTTGCATGCTGCCCTCCGGGTGTCTGATGGCTCCTTACTCCTGGGGTAAACTCTGTGTGTGTAAACATTTGCAGACATGGATAAGGAGAAGAGCCAAAGGGACTTGTCTGTGAATGCATCTTTGCAGTGTGGAGCCTGCCTTATTCATGGGTGTGGAAGGTACGGGACTGGTCTGATTTTTGGTGGCAGGTGTGATTCTCACCAGCATTGAGCTCTCGGCTGAAGCTGCCTGGCTGCATCCTTTGGAGACCAGTGTTCCCAGGGAGCCTGGCTTGTGCTGGGCACAGAGGGCTTGTACGTGGCATCCTGGATTGGATTTCTCATCAGCTTGGTTTGCCCTCTCCACGCTCGCTGCAGCTGGGAGAAGGTGGAGTTCCTGTGAAAGAGGAGCATGGCCGGATGTCCTGGAGAATCCTTGCAGAGACTCCTGTCTGATGTGAGGGAAACGGTTCAGCTGACTTGGGTGACACTGACCATGAGTGATGTGCTGTCTTCCCAGATAACCCTGAGCTGAGTGCTCTTATGTTAACAACCCCTGGCTTAGGAAAACGCTGTCTTGGGAAGAAACGGCAGATAGACCATTGTTATCTTCAGCAGTGGGGCTGCTCCGTGAAGGAGCATTCCCACCAAGCCTCATTCATCCCCTCTGAGGAGCATGTGCTTTGTTGACTTGCCCTGATGGCCTGCTCTTAGTTTACTGAGAATATCGTGAGCTCTTAGAAAAGAGGATCTGGAGAGGGTCTCGAAGAGAAAGAAAAATGCTGACTATGACATCCATGCCGTGTATGTAACACTCACTGAGTCAATACCAACCACAACAAGCCCTCTAGGCTTAAGTAGTTTGCATAGTTCGGCTAAAGAGAAGTACCACTTTCCCTGAAGGTATGCATGGGGCTGGTGTAGCATGGATGTTCCTACCTGCAAAATCCTCCATCCCAGCTGCGTCTCCCCAAAACCATTCAGAGCGATAAAGAGGCGGATGTAGGGCGAAAAGACCCGGCTGCCCTGTTCTGGAGCGGCAGTTGCAGGGAAGGAAGCTCTTGTGCCAAAGGTGACATGAAGAAGTGTCTGGCGGAAGAGTGGGAGCCCTGTTAGCTCGCTCCTGAGGGCATTCATCTGGAGCCAGGCTTCATGAGCTGCGACCTTGTCAGATCCTATCAGCAGCGTGAGGGTGGGATGGTGCCGGGGCTGGATGGAAGTCCCTGCGAGAAGGGAGCCAGGTCTGCAGCTGCCCCATCGCTGCCTCCCAAACCACCTGGTACTGCTCTGCTTTCACTCCTTGCCTCGCTTTTTTTAACCCAATAATCGCCGCTGTTTCACAATTTCTTATTTCCCATTTTACTCTGCTGTACGGAGAATGTGCGAGCTATTTAAATGTGCTCAGAAAGACTGGAACTTCTGCAAGTCTGGGTTTCCTGGTTGTCCTCCGGTTACCCCAAGCTCTGTGGATCCGTCTTCGCGTCTCCATCCGAGCTTACGCACAGTTCAGCAGTGCTGGAGAGCTGAGTCCCAGGAAAAACACCTACAGAGCGCCCGTCTGCTGTGCCCTGCTTGGCACCGGGTCTGGGGGGGCTCTTGGGACCTGTCATTAGAAATGCAATAATTATCATAGCAACTGAACCAGTGGTGGGGCCCCTCGTAGATACAGTGACCGGCATATGTGAGGGGAAGATGGAAATGAAGGTTAGGAGCAGCGCTGTGTATTCGTCCTGTTCGTTCCTGCTACCTGCGTATTGAGCCAGTGCTTAAGATCTGGCTGAATCACACTTTCTGGAAAAGCTCCTTCTTTCCGGAGGATCCCCCGCTTTTTGCAGTTTCTCCAAGTGCTTACACAACCTTGTTTTAAAATAAATCCTGCTTCATTCCTCGAGTGTCTGGCAGCTACCTCCGTTTTGGGGTCTTACTTTTCTTCTGCTTCATGAGAGTCGTTGCATCCCAAAGGACTTCTCTGTCTGCAAGAAATTATTCCCCGGCACCAGGCTGCCTCTGGGTTGCTGAGACAATGACCAAGGTGAGGTTTGCAGCCCACGCTGGGCCACATGCTGCTCTGATGCCCCTGCTGTCAGTGTCTGGGCTAGATAGGGCAGCCCTAGCTCTGGCAAATCTACGTAACGGCATTAACATTGTCACAAGTATTTATTGCATGACAAGGGATATTTTCTGAATAGCAGAAATGACTTGAGTTTTTTCCGATTTTCTCACACCTCAAAGCATAAGCAGTAAACTTCCTTGCTCCTGTTTATACATCCCAGACACGCATCAGCTCATGTTGCAACCAAATGTCCTGGGAGTTGGCTGTTCAGCAATTCACAATCCTCTTTAGGGCTATGACTTTCCAGAAGACATTCCTCTGTTTGAAGTGCTCCTTGCATTCCTTCTTCCCTGAAGCTGACCTGGCACTTTGGCTGTATTTTAATCCCGTTTTGCTCAAGCAAGCAGGCTGTGGAATCCACACTGCTCTGATGGTCTCATTGTCGTGGGTGCTTGCTGATCTACCAGATGTTGGCATCTGCTGGTACTGTCAGCACTACTTTTGATTTTAGCTCCTTGGTGAGGATACAAAATAGTCCTGACCCAGTCCCTGCAGAGTTTTGTTAGAAACTCCCTCAATTAGTCATGATTTTCCCCGTTCATAACTGGTTTGAGATCCCTTTGCTGCTGTTTGCTCCTCAAGGGCTGACTTTTATCAGAATGCTGTGTTCTAGATGATCAATGCCATGAGAATCTATCACTGTCCTATTTATCTCTTTGGCTTGGATGCAAAGAACAAAGAAGTCTTTTGGACTAGACGTCTTTCCACATGTTGACTGGCACTGGACAATGATTAAGGCTAGAGTATCTAGCTGGAAGTTGGAAATAGCTGAAGGCAAAAACTCTGTATTTTCCTTGGGACTGTCCAACTAGGCAGCTCCTGGCATAATCCTGCTGTTGCCTTCGTTTAGACTCAGACCCTTGCAGTCTCTTGGAATTTCCTCAGCATTTCCAAGCTTATAAAAAAATGAGTATCAGCTGGTCAGAATCTTTATTGGACAGATCTCAGTGAACTCTTAGACCTGTTGATTTTTAAACTGTTTTACATCCTTTCCCTTTGCTGCTATACGGGATCAGCATCTCAGTGTGATGCAAGAGGGGTGCTTTCCAGAGATATTTATTAAAAACTTCTGTACGTCTCTGTTGCTACCCACGATGCTGCCATGCCAGTAGTTAGATGCTTGCTACTAGCACATGTCTTTGTCCCCAGAGATTTTAGAAGAGAAGATAGCGAAACATGGATTCTACTGTCTTTACTGTTAACTAGCTTCTTACTTGCATGGGCTGTTTCCCCATTTTTCCCCACTTTCACTCTAATTTCAGCTTGGCTGAGAGTGCACCCCAGCTCAGGGGCACTCCATGTGCTTTCTGTGTGGTGTTTGAGGGAAGGACACCAAGAACAAGCAAACACCAGGGAAATGTCTCATGTGAAGGGTTTAAAAACTCTGAGAATACTTTATTAGTGAAATGACAAATAGAGGGAGAAGTGGCAAAAGAGCAGAAGATAATGGATGAGACAGAGGCGGTGGATTGGATTCCTCTGTTTCTCCACCTCTGATGGGAAAAGGGGATTTTTCTGCTTCACCATGGGGAGACTGATCAATTAAAAAGTCTACGTTTCTACATAATGTGTGAGTAGATGGTAGAACTTCACGGGGCAGGAAACTGTTGAAGTCAAGGACATGGCAAGATGCAAAAGGGTATTGGCCATAATCCCAAATTATGTGTAATCAACATTGCAGAAGAAATACTGTTCCAAGGCTCTCGTCTGAGATTTTTGTAGAACGCATTGCAGATTGGCTGCTTGGAGGAGGGATGCTGGCGCTGGTGTTTCTGCGATAGACTGCTGCATCCTCATGGCTTCCTGAGGCCCTCTCCTCAGTGGACCTTGAAAGCCACTCAGCTGTGCATCAGCCCCACTTCAACCTTGAAGCCATTGGCCACATTTGAGAGAGGGAGGGAGCTGCAAGGAAGCTGCCTTACTATATATGTGGTGGCAAGAAGGAGAGGAGATCCAAAGCAATGTCCAGGTTGAGGGCAGGGCAAGGACAGCTCTTCACTTGCTCAGTGTGGAGCTGCTGTTGGTTAGTGAAAGTTCTGCTAGGGCCATGATGGCCTTCAGCACGTGCCGTGTTGCCTCCTTCCTTTCAGGGCTACAGAGACGTGGGAAAGCCATCATGTTCAGGTATCTGAACATCTGTAGATAGCCATGTGAGTAATATGCCCTGGGGAGCGACTTGACTTAATTCAAGTTTTAGGTGGGGGAGAGCTCATAGAGCAGGCATGGAAGTGGTGCTGGCTTTTATGAACTGAACTTTAGTATGTGTTTTTGAGGCTGGTGAGAAGTTCCCAGGTGGCTGCGAACTCTAGGCTTGTTGCTTCACCTGAGGAGGGCAGTGACTCCACCACACGTGGTAGAATTGCAAGGGGCATCTCATCTTAAACTGAGCCTGGAGAGAGCTTGCAGTGAAGTCTGGAAGGATGGACACCTGCCTCCTCTCTGTGCACCTTGTGCTCATGGCAAAGGGCGGCCTGGGAAAACAGTTGGGGGTTCAGTTGCTCTACTCTCACAGTGAAGAGCTGGTGTGGTTGCTCCAGTGGGTAGTTGCTCCTTTGAGAAGATCAAGAGTTACCTTCAAGGCGTTTTCCTGGGGGATCTCTGAAGTTGGGAGATGTGTGGGAGAGTGGGGAGAAGAGAAGTTGTGCTGCAGCCAGACTGGGGGAGGAGAGAGGAACGGAACAGATGGAAGGGGGAGGCAAAAGAAGGGTGGGAAGCAGTGCACTTACATCAGTGACCAGAAGCAACAAACTGCTCTTAGCTGAATTAAAATGCACAAACCTTTTCCTGATACTGCTCTTCTGCAGAGCTGCTGGCAGGCTGAGGGCTCTGCTCTTTAATTAGCAAGGAATGGGGCTGCTAATTGGCAGAACTAGTGTGAGTCATGGGCTCAGCCTGGGCTGCAGTTCTGGAGCAGCAGGACCCATGGCTGCAGCTTTGGGCTCAGCTCTGTGAGCTCTGCTGGCTTGCAGAGGCTGCCTAGGCTCAGCGGGCTTCTGTGTGGGAAACGTGGGTCCTTCCTGGGTGAAGTCTAGTCCCTTGTGTCATCCTTGAGCTTTACAAGAAGTAGTTGGTTTTTTTTTTCCTGTTATCCCTCCTGCTGCTGTTGCAGGTATTGTCCCTCTTCCCATGTTGGCTGCTACCAGCTCAGCTGTTCTTGTTTCTGTCTCCCTCTTACCTGTGGCCCTCTGGGCTGTCCCCTCCCTTCCAGCAGCTGGTCCAGGTTTTGCTGATCAGGTATAACCCAGGGACTGGCTGTATGACTTCATTTCAGCCTGACATCGGAAAAACAGCAAGGTTGCATTCCTTCCCATATGGGTCTAGGGTGTCAGAGACTCCCCCTCCCCACCAATCTTGCAGCCATTAGCTAAGTCTCTTTGTATCTGTCCTATCACTTATTCATGATCATCCAGATCAATCTGTTGAAAAGTGCATTTATTGAAACCCGATCATGGCTTTGTCTGGATTGCAAGCGCCTTTCCAGCCCCATCTCGGCTGTGTGGTCTACAACCACAAAGCCCACTGAGGCTGGGAGGAGAGCTGGCTTAGCGCAATGCTGCCTCCAAGCCTAGGAGCATACGGATCCATTGCCAGGAAAAACACAAGGCTTGGATGCCTAATACCCACCGAGCAGCCTCAGTGGGCCAGGAGGACAAAGGTATGTATGTAGGCAATACGTAGAGCTGGAAAACTTACAGCACCCGCAGGGATTTCTGGCAGTGCAGGAGTGTACGTTTTGGAGACATCCATGACCCTGTGGAATGACCGCAGCAGTGATCAAGGATAGCTTCTCAAACCAAGGCACTGCAAGAGCCCTTTGTAGGATTGTGTTTGCAGGTGGATTTGGTCACTAAGAGAGCCGTGTTCATTCGCAGAGAAAACATTACAACGTTCTTCCTAATGGAAGCGGCAGACAAATTGTGTGCATATTTCATACGCTGGAAGGTGTCTTCCAACCCAAAGCACTTTTCTGCTCTGAATAGCTCCTGGGAAACTGATGCACCCTTCCTGGTTGTAGCCCCTGCTGAGGATGTTACTCCTGGGAGTTGTGCAGGTTTGTGCAGGAGGAGGAACGGGGCATGTGAGTGCTGCCAGAGGGGCAGCACTGCTAACTGCCTCCTCAAATCCCCTATGGCTGCGGCAGCTCATGCTGCTTGTGCCTGGGAAGAAGCAGTTTCCAGAAGAGAGAGGACATCCTGGGGGAATATGAAGATTCAAGGCTAGTCCAGACTATGCAAGTAAGAGGAGAGCAGGATATGAAGACTTGTTTCTGAGGTGGGGTACAGCTGCAGAGCAGTGGCTTGCTCTTGTCAATTGATTGTGCCCCTGGACTCAGCACTCGTGGGACCGCACCTTGAGCACTGTGTCCAGTTTTGGGTCCTCCTGATCAGAAGGACATTGAGGTGCTGGAATGGGTGTGGAAAAGGGCAACAAAACTGGTGAGGGGCCTAGAGAATGTTGTATGAGGAGCACCTGAGGGAACTGGGATTGTTTAGCTTGGGGAAGAGGAGGCTGAGAGGAGACTTCATTGTTCTCTACAACTACCTAAAAGGAGGTTGTAGTGAGGCTGGTGCTGGTCTCTTCTCCCGAGTAACTAATGACAGGACAAGAGGTAATGGCCTCAAGTTGCACCAGGGGAGGTTTAGATTGGGTATCAGGAAGAAGTTCTTTACTGACAGAGTGGTCAGGCACTGGAACAGGCTGCCCAGGGCAGTGGTGGAGTCACCATCCCTGGAGATGTTCAACAAATGAGTAGATGTGGCACTTCGGGACATGGTCTAGGGGTCAGGGAGATGTTGGAATGAAGGTTGGACTAGATGATCTTAGTGGTCTTTTCCAATCTAAATGATTCTATGATAGCTGATGAAGAAGGTGCACCCACAGCTGGCCCCACGCTCTGCTTTAATGCATGTCTAACATAGGAAACAAGTGTTAGAGAATTGTTTTGCAGCCGACTTTTCAGTATCACATGGGTGTTTTGCTTCCGCAGTCAGGGTTGTACGCTGCTTGTCTACCTCTGTGCCCCTTCCCTGGGGTACAATGTATGAGAGCGCCCTTATCCTTCTGCATCTGCTGGGGTGCAGATACTGGCCTTGCAGATACGCAAGAGAGAACTTCTGTATCAGTCACTTTTAAAAAGGGCACAGAAGGGCAAAGAAAGCTGTGGCTTCAATGGATTTCTTGATATCATGGATACCAGGAAATGTTATTTATTTCCAAGTCTGGGATCCTAAAGTGCCAGGTGTTATGTGAGCAGAGAAAAATGACATCCTGGTGTTGACTGCCCTCAGTGGAAGACATCATGGTGTGAGAATGAGGCAGTACTGATGAAGTGCTGCTCTCAGTATGCAAGCAACTTTTATTTTCTAAATTATAACCTCACATTATGGGATCAGTTTTCGGGATTGTGCTTTGCTATGCACTTTGTGGCAAGGCCAGTTCATGGACAGATTGTCACCGAGGCCATAGGAAGGAGGATGCTCCTCTCTGAGAGTTCATTTAACACCCCAGTGACCTGCCCTTGGTACAGGAACTCTGGTACATTGCTACTTTATTCTTTTTTTTCTTTCAGTATCTCTGTTGTTGCAAGGGCATGAGCTGTTCTCATAGTGTAAGGGGCTCCACTTAACTGTATCATCAATACTCAGCCAGCTTTTTTTGATGGAAAGTGGTTACACCAAATCACTGCCCTGCTGCTCCTCAGCTGTCTTTTAAGGTGTCCCTTTCAAATCAGTGATTTCTTGTTGCTTCATCTTTGTTCAACTGTTTTGTCTCTGGATGCAGGGGAGCACTTCTATATCCCTGTATGAAAATAAAGGATTTTTTTTACTATTGTGCTAGGAGAGCTCAGGTTTTTCCATCATCTGTGGTACCTGTAGGAGCTGGAACACCCCCGAGCTGGCAGGTCTCTGGGCTGTGTTCTGCTTTGATGCCTTTGCTTCTCCCATGGAAGTTCAGCCTTGCTGCCTGGCAGTTCTGGGAAGTTTTCTGCTCAATTTAATCCTTTCAACTGATCAATGAAATGTGTGGTATTGGGGGAGAGGGGAGTGATGTGAGGGCAGTCTCTCTGGTGTCACCATCTGTTTCTGTATTTAGCCAAGGCTCCTTGGGGATTTTCGTGTTTAGAAAAAAAAAAGGCTGATGGAAGAGGATGCATTAAAACAAACTCAGCCTTTCAGGAAATGGGGGCTATGCTGGGCAGAAGTTACAATAATTATTTGCTCTGTGGTTCATATTCTGGCTGTCTCAGCATGATGTTCCCTTTGGAAGCAACATAAATGGGTGCAGTTATTCCACGGGGAAGAGGCAATTGCTGTTGTAAAAACAGTTACAACATCAAAATAAGATGGAGTAAGTAGTTCTGGGCAGCTGAGATGACACAGTGCCTGGGAGTTTCATCCTGTTGCCTTCTACTCAGCAGTGTAGAGAAGGATCTGCCGTAAGTCTGTAGGAAATGGTGCAATATTGTACAAAAGAACTAGGTCTCCTTTTGGGAATATTTGTTACTACTTTTGCACATTAACTTCTGCTGGGAAGGGAGTCTGGGTCAGTCTAGACTTTCTGATACTTCCTAGGTGTTGAAGATACCTGAGGGATCATAGAATCATAAAATGCCAGGTTGGAAGGGACCTCAAGGATCATCTAGTCCAACCTTTCAAGGTAAAAATAATATAGTTTAAGTGGGATGGCCCAGCACCCTGTCGAGCTGAGTCTTAAAACCATCCAGTGTAGGGGAATCCACCGCTTCCCTTGGGAGCCTGTTCCAATGTTTAGTTGCTCTCATTGTGAAAAATTTTATTCTGGACTCCAATCGGAATTTCCCCAGGAGTAACTTGCAACCATTCCCCCTTGTTTTTTCCATGGGACCCCTTGTAAAAAAGGAGTCTCCTTTCTCTAGCTAGCCACCCTTCCAGTACAGGGACGTTGCAATAAGGTCTCCCCTAAGCTTCTCTTCTCAAGGCTGAACAAACCCAGATTTCCCAGCCTTTCTTCATACGGCAGGTCTTCCAGACCCCTGATCATCCTCATGGCCCTTCTCTGGACCCTTTCCAGCCTGTGCATGTCTGTTTTTGTACAGCAGAGATCTCATTGTCCATCTCCCCTCTTTTTCCCTCTACATAGTGCCTAATAAATAAGTGCTCATGCCCATGAGGTCTCCCTTACGTGTCAGATTATCAGCTGCCACTATCTCCAAAATAATTTCTGAGCTCAGGGAGTGGAAAGTGTGTGTAACCCAGACCCCTGGTCTGCAGAGACAGGCCACGTAGGGTTCTGTGAGCGTGGCTCACTCCTAATGCTGGGGGGTGTGTGTGCTGTGGCATTGGGGTGCTGTGAGCGTGGGAAGGTGCAGACCTGGCTCCTGGTTAAATGACACTTGTCTGCAGGCTCTCATCTTTGTGCTCCTGGATTACTGGGGTCTGAAGGCATCTAAATGCACTGTTAGGAATGAGTGTTTATGATAAGTGTTTTCTTTCATCCCGCTGTTGGGAACTCCACACATCTTTGCTGTTTTCTAACTCTTTGTTTTATACCGTGATAAACTGGAGCCTTTGGTGAAAATAGCAGAAAGATCATAGAATCATAGAATGGTTTGGGTTGGAAGGGACCTCAAAGATCATCTAGTCCCAACCCCCCTGCCATGGCAGAGACACCTTCAACTAGACCAGGTTGCTCAGAGCCCCATCCAACCTGGTCTTGAACACCTCCAGGGATGGAGCATCCACAGCTTCCCTGGGTAACCTGTGCCAGTGTCTTCCAGTATCTTCTACTAATGCGTGTTGCTGTTCACATGTTTATGCAGGATTGTCCGAGTGATTTGCGAAGTGGACGGTTTCCCAACAGCAGTGTCTTGCCCAGATGCCTCAGGATGCTGTCTCCAGCATCAAGTTTCTGAAAATCTAACAGGACGTCATGAAGACCTCTATATAGTTCCTCAAAATCTGTGTTCATTTCATTGCTTACCAGCTCTCTGGGATCCTGGAACTTGAATCTGGGACCCTGGAACTTGAATCTGTGACATAAGAAAACATTTCTTTCTCTTGCTGCTGCTCACTGGTCACAAGGGTGATCTTCACACACCATCCTTGGATTTCGGTGCTGATCGGATGCACTGGTGCTTCTCATTCACTTGTTGAGGGGAAATTAATCTGCCTTCTGTGGAAACTCTAGAGCAGAACACAGCAGCAAAGCCAGAATTATGGTTTTTTTAGTGTTACTAAAACCAGTTCCTTTGTCGGGAGGACTGAAGGTTGGCCAGTAGACTTATCTTTTACAATAAGGAAAATCCAGGGGACTAAAGTGTTTACAATTACTGAAGTAGTAGGAAAAAACTCACCTAAACTAAAATGAATCATTAAAAATAGAATTAGTGTTCCCCGTTCTGTATAATGTAATACAGAAACACTGTTGCGTCTCTTCGAACATAATAAGCCTATAAGCAAAGAGCTAATGGTGCTGACGGGTTTAAGAGAATAGGAAGGGCCTTTATAATCAATAACTTAGGGGCAGAAAACAAATTATGAAGAAAGTAGGTCTATGAATCGATGAAAAACAGAATGGCCTAAGCGTTACTCAACAGCTCAGCACTTTGGCTTTTCTCAGTGCTCACCTAAGCAGAGTTTGTGATTTCTATGGGAAGACATGGAACAGATTAGTTTGCAATAACTGAAATGCCGTGTGACGTTATGCCTGATTCTGAGTAATTGCAGGTCATGCCCTCCCTGATTTGCCTTTGTCCTCCTGCTATTTGCCTTGTACCAGGTCCAGTTTTGGGTGCCACAGGATAAGAAGGACATTGAGGGGCTGGAGCCGGTGCAGAGAAGGGCAACAAAGCTGATGAGGGGTCTGGAGAATATGTCATATGGGGAGCACCTGAGGGAACTGGGATTGTTTAGCTTGGAGGAGGTTGAGAGGAGACCTCATTGCTCTCTCCAACTACCTAAAAAGAAGGTTGTAGTGAGGCTGGTGTTGGTCTCTTCTCCCAAGTAACTAATGACAGGACAAGAGGAAATGGCCTCAAGTTGCACATGGGGAGGTTTGGATTGGATATCAAGAAGAACTTCTTTACTGTGACAGTGGTCAGGCATTGGAACAGGCTGCCTAGGAAGTGGTGGAGTCACCATCCCTGGAGGGGTTAAAAAAATATGTAGATGTGGCGCTTCGAGACATGGTCCAGGGTCAGGGAGATGTTGGGATGAAGGTTGGACTTGATGATCCTAT
>JAVSBS010026515.1:29077-57957 GCA_033124195.1 Coracias cyanogaster | reverse complement strand
AGGCCATTACCCCTTGTCCTGTCATTAGTTACTTGCGAGAAGAAACCAACGCCAGCCTCACCACAACCTCCTTTCAGGTAGTTGTAGAGAGCAATGAGGTCTCCTCTCAACCTCCTCTTCTCCAAGCTAATCAATCCTAGTTCCCTCAGGTGCTCCTCATACGACATATTCTCCAGACCCCTCATCAGCTTCGTTGCCCTTCTCTGCACCCGCTCCAGCACTTAGAGAGTCCCAGAGAGAGCCTGTGTGCTGGAGCAGGCTTCATTCTGTGCTGTTCATGAACATGACCTATGCATTTTTGAAAGCCTCCTGGCTAGTGAGAACTGGGCTGTGGGGCAGTCTCCTGGTGGAAGAGACTGAGTTCTTCTCATAATAGGTATGACTGGGCAGACCTGGGGCAACCATGTCTGGGGAAAGAAGCCTGCTCTTCCTCCCCAGCTCCCTCCCAGAACGGAGCTGCTGTTTCATTGTGCAGGCTTTTGCAGGCATCTGGGGGGGGATCCTACAAAGGGATCCTGTGCCAGGGTATTCCTTCCCCGCACGGGCAAGGGTGCAGGCTCAGCTGGGAAGATGTGCTTGCTGGGCACCTTCAACACGCTGCAGTGATGAGCACCCTGCAAAGGACTGGCAAGGGTGGCTGCTGGAGGGGGCAGGGTGACCTCATTCTGTCTTCAGCCTGCAGCTGCGTGGTTGGCCTCTCCCTAGCAGGTACGGCAGCCTGAGGACTCCCAAGACAGCAGGCAGAAGAAACCAGGTAGATCAATGCCATAGATCAATATTAGTTCTCCATGGAGTCTATCAGTTTCTTGGTGGCACCTGGCAGGGGCTGACAAGCAGGGATGGACATGAGGTAGAGACCAGAGCCCCAAGAAGGGAAGGAAAAGCCCAAGTTTCTTTGGAAGGGTTACTGCAGGCCAGTTTGCTTCTCTAGGCTGCCTGTATGAATGAAGTTTCCCATCTGTCTAGCTTGGGTCTTACCATCCAGCGCAGCTTGGGATGCTGGGTGGGAGATGGCACACGGCTGAATCTGAGAGTGGGAAGCAACTGAAATAACTTTTGTGAAATGCCAGCATCGTGCTTGAGGAGGAGGATAGGAGGGCTAGGATATGGCTATGGTGGAGGGAAACAGTCACATAATCTCAGCTGTGTTGAAAGGGGGTGAAGAAGATGACCTGATGGCTGAAGAGTGGGTAATTGAGGAGGAGAAAGCTTTATCAGGACAGAGAGTGCAGCAATTCAAGCAAGAAGAGGGCAACTGCATAGAGACAGAAGTGGGTACTTCCCAGAGCAGTGATAGAACTTAATATCTGTCACTGTACGAACACTTTGAAAGCTTCATCATATGCATACATGCCAGCATGCACGGAAGATGTCACTACTTTGACTTCTCATCTGCTTTGCTTTCCTTTCTCTTGGCATGACCACCTCTCCCAGACACTCTGACTGCTCCTATGGAGAGCACAAGGCCAAACCTGGAATCTGAATAAGCTTTGCCTTGACCTACACACCATCAGAGAGATGATCCTACCTGGTTTTTGGATTTTTTTTTTTTTTTTTTGTGAAAGGCTGTTCCTGGTCTCTTGGGAGCAGCTACCATCATTTTTTACAGTTGTGAGTGCAGTGTTCCATACTTGTCCAGCCTAGGGCAGCTGGTGGCTGCTGCCCTGTTCCTGCTAAGTGGATTTTGGTAAAAATCAAGTAACCTTCCATTGGTCGGTCCCTGGCAGTAGTGAAGGTGAGATACTGACTCTGTATCAAGAGAAGGGAGTGTGCTGTATGGTTTTTGGCCAGAGAGCTCAACTAGGTAGGAACAGGAATGGAAGAATGACTATAAAAATAGAAAGCAAATCTGTGCCTTACTCATTTCCTCTTCCAGGGTTGAAGTATAAAGCTGTGGGAAGGGGCATGTTTCTGAGAGGAAAACAGACCATATGCCCAGGTGTCATGAGCTTATTTGTCCTTGTCCCCATTCTTCCAGATATTCCAGTACCCCAAGGCCTCCATTTCCAGAGAAAAGGTCTTGCCAATGCACCAGACCAGCATTGATGGGGTAGAAGATATGTCCATGCTGGGAGATCTGCATGAAGCTGCCATCCTGCTTAACCTGCACCAGCGCTACCAACAGGGTAACATCTACGTAAGTGCTCAAGCTGGGCCACGTCCCTTCTGGCTAGTGACTTTTGTTTGGCTTCGGGGCTGCCACTTTGCATGTGAAATTCTGATTTTAGCATTGTTTCAACGAGGATAGAAGTGGAGGTTATTTTCTGCCATGTCAGCTCCACCAGCCCTGTGGCATCCTGCCCCTCCTAGAGGGGCCTCTTTGCATCTATAGAAAAACTTCCAAAAATGAATGTTCACCTCTAAGCTTCCTGGTAATCGTGCAGCTCCGTATCCGCCATGGACGTCCGTGTTTTACAAGCTGGCGTTCACATTCGCTAGATTCCTTGTGAAGGCTGTTCAGAGGTTTATATGGCCAGGCAGGTTGGAAAGTGCAGCATATGCAGGTTGTTGCTGAGTGTTCCTCCAGATCCGGATAGAGCTGCTGCTCGACAAAACTAGGAAAGCAAACCTGTTGCCTAATTCTTCTGCCTTTACATGTAATTGTGCCTTTTTTGAGTTGCTCTGCTCTCCTTGCACAGATGAATACTCAAAGCATCTCCTGATTTCCCTCTTGGGCCCTCAGGAAGGAGGCAAGCATCAGGAAAGGGGCATGTGAGGGAAAGCACACGTGGGATGAGGCATTCCTGGAGTTCAGGGATGGCAGCATGCTCTGCTGAGGCTTGGAGAAGGCAATATAATACGAAGACTGCCTTACCTTGCTTTACTCTTACCTCGCTTGCCCATGCTATGTGCGCTCCAGAGTTTTTTCAGATTTATGACAGGAAAAATGTAAATCTTGATCTGTGTTGCACAGCAACTGTTACCCAGGCAACCAAATGCACCTGTATTCCAGGAAATGATCAATAAAGTGACCCCGTTTCTGAACCATCTCCTGCACTGGGATGCAGAGGAGACGGCAAATTCTCTTTGGTGTTGCTGTAGACCTCCTTGCCCGTTGTCTCTCCACACAGCCTTGTGACCCTGTGGCAGTACCCCTGTGCACGCACGCTTTGGATGGCCCTGGTCCTTGCTGCTCTTCCTGACCTGTGTTTGATGTGTGCTGTGTGTTCGTGCAGCTCTTTGCCTTTTTGGGTATATTCCTCCTGTTTCCTCTTCCTCACTCTTTGAAAGGCGTGAGGATGCTCTCCCTTTTTGGTCCGTGCACCAGAAATGCCACAACACCAGCACTGTGACAGTGTCACAGCAGCCGTCTCTCCTTTTCAGCCTTAGTTCTGTGCCTTCTCCACATAAAAGTGTTAAACATGATGTAATTCTTTTTTTTTAACCTGTGCATCGCGCATGAATGTCAGCTGTGCACCTCAGACCTGAATTTTTTTGAGATTTATGAGGGGGCCTGACTTCTGTAACATGCTCAGCACTGGGAGGAATGCTGCAGTGAAGGATTGTAAGCTTGAGTGGGACTATGTCTGGGTATGTGGTTGCGCAATGTCTGACCAGGAGGACACCAGACTGTACTGCAGAAATGCAAAACAGCACTTGTACATTAATATTGCAGTTACCTTATCACTAACTTAGTTTTTGCCGTAGCCCAGCTAGTTTTCAGTTAAGCAGAAATCCAGCCTGTCAGCTGTAGTGCCACCTAATGACTTGCGGTGATCCGTGAATACCATGGATGTTACAGGGCTTGGGTTCATTTAATATCCTCAGAAGCCTCCACAGATAGAGAAGGCTAAGGCTGTAGAGGAAGATGTATGAGAGGAGTTATGCCTATCCATCGGGGGCAAAAGTATTTGGAAGGAAATAAGAGAGCTCAGAAACAAGTGAGAAATAATCGTCATTTTCTGGAAAACAAATTCACCTGAAAGAATGGGTAACCTGGAATACTGGAAACTAGTATTAAAAATGATAATAAATAAATAAGAATAAAAATAATTAGTGAGAGGGTCAGAAGCTGAGAATGTGAAGTGGACAACTGCTGTAAAAAAGGGGCAGGGCACTCCTGAGCTGTATGCCTGGGGACATCCTACCATGAGCTCCTAGAGAGCATCCTTTCTGGTGAAGGAGTGTAGGCAGGAGTATATCTAGACTGGTGTGGTACCCATAATTAATTTGCCACAGGAATACTGACAACCTCAACAGTACCTTGTGTTTTCCAAAGAAATACTACTCAAGCTCTACCAAACTGTTTAAGGAAATTCTGTGAGCGCAGCAACATCCCACCGCTTTTAGGAGTGCGTCTTCCCCCTTCATTCCTGCAATTCCTGTATCGCTTAATAAAAGCAGACCCAACATAATGTGAGTGATGTATAAGTGAGCCAGGAGCTGTACTTCCATATTTAGTGCTGTCTCCATCTCTGCCAAGCCTAACCACAAGTAGGATCTATGGTCTTGAGAAGTAGACATGCCACACGTGGCTCGTCCTGCTCTACAGACCTCTCTGGGGATGATCACTCCTTGTTAATAGTGTCTGGTATGGACATGGTTGATGCACAAATACTACTGCTGTTAAAAATTGTGGATAGAAGTTGTCTACAAGGGACTAGAGGTGATGAGGAGACTGCAGCTGGGAGATGGAGGAGTTTCCCAGAAACACCTTTGGAAGAGATGGCTGTAGTGGAAGAAGTTCTGGAAGTAGGAGCTCTTCCTTGAGAGAGCTGAAACTAGATTGAAAATGCAAAATGAAACATCTGAGAGGATAAAGTGCTGTGAAGGTCTGGGAGAAGTGTTAGGATGGACACCTCTGCGTTGTAGTCTCTGGACAATGTTGCTCAACTGCTTGCGCAGTGCTTTTTCCTGGTCCATGTTTTCTCTCGCAGTGCTTTCCAATCTCCTCCCACCTGTTTTGCCAAAGATCATCTGCTTGCTTATTGCTTTCATCACCAGGGAATTATATTCCTGCACACAAAGGTCCATGTCAGAGGGTCCTCAGGACTTGTTCCATGCCAGCCTGTTTATGATATTGTTTATGATAATGCAATTAAGCCTAGGTGATGGGGTTTCTTCCCCTGAGGGCCTCCACTGCTTTAACAAAGGAGTCTTAAATAGTTTGGTGACTGCAGCATCTTATCAGAGCTTGGCATTGCAGTATGGCCCCAGATTTCATCGGGCAGGAAGAAAGCATGTGTATTTCTTGTCACCAAGCATTTTGTTTACAGCTTCTCCAATGGACACATGCAAATCCTTGTACATGGATGTGGTGACTCATAGCTCATGGTCTGGAAATAATACTAGACATTGTCCCTGGCCACAAAGCTTGGCACCTACTGCAGCAATCTGAGTGTTTCCTCTGTCGGCCCTGCTGAGAATGGGTGTTCCTGGAGTGAAACAGCCAACACACCAGCAGCAGGATTTGAGCTGGATGTTGACTGTTATCACAAAGCCATGGTTTGGAGAGAAGTGGCACCGTTTCTGTGAAGCGCAGCTCTGAGAGTAACTGCATTTGAGCTGGTTGGCTGGATCAAAAAAAGTCATGCCCCAAAAACCAAAATTAATCTCCTTCTGACTTCACAGAAGAATACATTTGGAAGTCAATATTAGGCTTCGAGTATTTTCTTTTAAGCCTTACTATTTTCTTGAACTGTGAGGTTTTTGAAAAAAATATTTAAAAAAAAAAAAAGTTAAGAAAACATAGAAATGTTCTGACTTGAAACCCTGAGCTTCATCTTCAGCTGTCAGTTTTGATTTGGCTTACCAAATGATTTCAGCTGCTCCAAATGGTATTTTTCAGCAGATGAAGAATGATACCTGAATTACTGGCTCTTCACACACGAGAGCGTGTATGTGTCTCTCAGTGTCCCATCTCTGTTTTGGAGGTGATTGAACCCTGCTAAGCCCCCTCCACTTAAGACTGTGGATAGGGACATTCTCCTGATGCTCCTTCAGTCCTGGCTCTGCTTTTCAGCTCCAAGCACAGTGCAAGGTAGCTGGGTAAGAGGATGCCTTCATGTTTTTAAATTGTGTAAGCTTAATTTAGCAAAGGCAACAAGACGAAGAACATTTTGTTGTAAAGCCCTGAAATTCAAACTGACCCGTCCGCACTCGGTTTGTGCGGCCCCTGCCCTGGGGTTTGTTCTTCTTTGCCAAACTGGGGAGCTCTCTGCTGAAGCCCAGCTTCTTTATTTAGACTTTCTCCCTTCACCATGAATTATTTCAGGGTCCAGGTTTGTCATTATTTTTATTTTTTTATTTTTCAGGAGCTTTATTTCGTTGCTATGTTTTGTTTTCTCCCCCTAGACAAACATTGGCTCCATCTTGGCATCAGTAAATCCCTACAAACCCATCCCTGGTCTGTACAGTGTGGATGCCATAGACCTGTACAGACAGCACCGCCTGGGTGAGCTGCCTCCCCATATCTTCGCCACTGCTAACGAGTGCTACTGCTGCTTGTGGAAGCGTCATGACAGCCAGTGTGTTCTGATAAGGTTAGAAATGGGAGAACCGGCTACTCCCTGACTGCATTACATGCCTTGCTCCTGCTGCTCCGTGTGCAATGACATCTGCCTAAATAGCTGCACCATCCTCCCTACCCTTTGCCTGATCCCTGCTTGCCCCAGTGGAGATGCCGTGTGTTTATTCCTGGAGATTGTTTCTCTGCTATGGGTGGGATGGACATTAGCTCTGTCTGTCCTGAGTTTGTGAATGAAGTCATTGAATCGTAGAATGTATTGGGTTGGAAGGGACTTCTAAAGGTCATCTAGTCCAACGCCCCTACAATAAGCAGGGACATCTCTAACAAGGTCAGGTTGCTCAGAGCCCCATCAAGCCTGACCTTGAACATCTCCAGGGATGGGGCCTCTACCACCTCTCTGGGCAACTTGTTCCAGTGATCCACCACCCTCTTATTAAAGAACTTTTTCCTAATGTCCAACCTAAATCTACCCTTTTCTAGCCTAAAACCATTCCCCCTCATCCTATCGCTACAAACCCTTGAGAACAGATGTTCCTTCTTTTCTTAACAGTGGAGAAAGTGGAGCTGGAAAGACTGAGAGCACCAAGTTGCTGCTGAAATTTCTGTCAGCCATGAGCCAGACCTCCCTCGGGGCCCCTTCGTCTGAGAAGAGCACTCATGTGGAAGAAGCCATCCTGGAAAGCAGGTACGGTCACCCTCACAGGCACAGCCTGCCTTTGGCCGAGGCATTGTCTTCTAGGCAGCATGGCCATGGAGAGAGCTCAGCTTGGGCAGTAAGGATCACACAGCTGAATGGTGTCATGTCAGGGAAACATGGAGGTCATGGTCTCCCCGTGATACCTCACGCTGGCTGCTCTCCCAGCTGCCCGTGGATGATTTAGGCTTTTTTTCAATAGCAGTGCAGGGTGTGCGTGGCAGCAAGACTGGGATTTCCCCTTCCTTCAGTAACTCATTCTCCACACCCAACTGGCTGCACCTCTGAGCTTGCCCACACATCACTGCATTGTCCCTCTTTCCAGCTCTACATCTCTTGACGGCACACGGGAATGTCCCTCCCTGGCTGTCCTGGGTCATCCCTGTCTCCTACAGCTCTCGGTTGTGGCGGTGCTCACAGTCATTCTTCATCATAATCTGACTCCTGGTCTCCTCCTTTAGCCCTCACTCTCTCCTGACATTCGTGGAGAAACATCCATGGGAACTGTAAGGGGAACAAGTGAGGAGGTTGATGGGCACTGTAGCAGGGCTTGTGTAGGAGGACGCCCTGGGCTGGTCAGAGCTGGTCTCAGCTGGAGCTGGCACCAAGGAATAACCACCACCCACCCACCAAACCCTTGCCAAGGCATCATCAGGCAGGCAGGGAAGCACGTGGCGCCTGGATCATGTAGATACAGGCAGCCACGAGGGGATGGAGACATGGTCTGTGGGAAATCCTTCATGCCAAAGGAGGTGCTGACACCTCCAAGGGACCACAACTCACACCAGGCAGGGACACCTCTGAGGGACCATGGCCCATGCCAGGGCAGGGACATCCTGGAGGGACAGTGACCCATGCTGGAACAGGGACACCAAGAAAAAAGGTGTCAGGAAAACTTTAAGCAGCTGAGGAAAACCAGTAAGAAACAAAGAACATAGGAGAAACGAGGAAGCGAAGAGTGACAGAAAGAAACAGTCACACGTGGGATGTGACCTTACTGGTTGTAACCTCAGGTAAAAAATAGAAGCTGAGGCTAAGAAAAGGTGGACAATGGGTATTTGATTGTCAGGTGAGCCTTGGGAAGAGAGAGGAAAGATGTTTACTTAAGTGTCTCTCTTATTGTTTGTGTCCTTTTTCTTAATGCCTGAATTCTATTTAATAAATTAAGTTAAACCAAAATTTCCCAGGACAAGGTTGTGTTGCCTGCAACGGGGGGAACCTTACTAGGGGTCTTGCAGCTCGGTACTGTCAAGGGTGAGGCTGCAGGTTGGTCTCAGCTTGAGCCTGTGATAGTTGCAGAAACCTCCAAAGGAGTAAGCCACATATCTGCCACAGGGTCTAGTTGTGTAATAAGCTGGAATCCTTTGAACCATCCGTGTAAAAGTGACTCTCATGCAAGTGGCATATTTCAGGGCCCAGAGAGCAGAGGGAAGGAATGTTTCCTGGAAGACAGTGGTGCAAAAAAGTTTTCTAGTAACTGTGGTGAAAATAGCCTAAGCTGACATGCAGTGTCTAATGTGGCAGCTACAAGAGCATTGAAGTTTTCAGGACCCTTATAAGCAGAGCAGCGTTGAGCAGAGGGGTTGCTGTCTTTGGACCTGGTGCTCAAGAGACCATTGTTGGATGATTTATCCTTTGCAGGTGTACAGATTTTACCGGGGACACTGGCAAACTGGAAAAAGCTTTTAAGTGCAATAGAGTCATGACTCAAGATCTGCAAAATTTTCTTTAAGGCAAGCATCTTAGGAGGCTCAAGCCCACTTAGCAGTTAAGTGGTAACTTGACTGTGATCCAGAAAGCTTACGATGGTACGTAGGTGATTCCTGAGTCTGCAAGGTCCCACAGTGTGAGGAAGAGCTCGCGACCTGGTTTGTGTACATCTCTAGTGCTACGTCAGATACAAGTGCAAGAGAATTTGATTTGTCACCTTCTCGCTAAAGAAGAGAAGCTGAAGACCTGGCCCAGAGCCAGAAACTGCTGCCACCCCTAACGAGTCTACCTCCTGTATTTGCAGTTCAGCTTCGCTTGCTCTGCCAGTGGCTCTTCTTGGGTTTGTTTATGGTGGATTTTCATCTCTGCACCCCAGCGCATAGCCAGGAACAATGCTGGAATCTTTCTCCATTTCAGACATTATAAACAAGGCGTTACATCAGCTTTCTCTCGTTTGCTTGTGTGTTGTAACATTCATGCTTGGTGTGTTTCTCAGAAATCAGGCTCTGAAAACTCCCTTGGCGCTGTTGATTTGATCTGTTTTCCTTCTTGAAAATACCCATCAGTCCATTAAAAATTCTGCTAACTTCTTTTTTCCATCTTGCTTGCTTCACTCTGAAGCTTCCTTCTCTGTTTTGGGTGTCACCGCTAACAGCACAGACACCTTTTCTGTTCTTCATCCCTCTAGTCTTCACATCTTTTTTGCTTTCAGCTGTGTGTCTGGATCCTGCTTTTGCTTCTCTAATTTGACATGATTTAGAGCCCTAAAGATTGCCTGGCTGGTTACTGCACTCTCGCTTCAACTGTGGTGGTCATCTAACCCTCTCCTCCCTTTTTCTGGTTGTCCCCATTAATTTTTGTTGATGGATGGTGCTGGTGTGTGCTCAGTGGGATATTGCTGTGCCTTATTTACATACTTGCTTCAGAGACGTGGGTCTCAGTGTTCCCATTCTCCAGGGCAAGGAACTTGTCTTCTCATCTGGGCACACAGCTTTCTGTGATGGATTTCTATGGCTGTAACGCTCATGTGTTACAGAACAATGGCATCTCTATGCTTTTGTTTCTTGAAAGTGGTATTCTCAAGGGATAAATTAGGAAAATACTGGCTGAAGTTTCCTGAAGGTTGTTGGGCCTTTTCCACAACCACAGCTCTCACTTTGCTGACGCTTGCAAGGCCTGAAGCTTTCAGCAAACTCCAGCAGTACCTGTAGTTGGAATTATTTGTCATGTTCTAATTATTAACTTGTGAATAACCACATGGCAGATTGATGGAGATGTTTAAAAGCCAGTATTTCTCAATAATAATAGCTAGGTATGTTTTAAAATTAAAATTAAAATGGACCACATACAGGCTGTTCTGGTAGCATTTCCATGACACCTTGCCTGTCAAGCCTTCAGATTATTGTAGAATTGGCTAAATTGTGAAAATGAATATTTTAATGCTGGATTCAGCGTGTTCAGTTTGATTGGTTTAGGTTTTTCCATTGTACTGTTCTGTGGAGCAAGAACCGAGCTGCATTTTGATTTACCATTGCCATTTGGATGAACCTCCTGAAGACAGGAAGGTGACCAGGAGACAAAATTCTTCAACTCATCACCTGTCTGAAGTTTGGTCATAGATTTTGTTTGGGTTTTCTGCAACCTCTTTTTCTACCTGAAGTGGATGGTGTGGCTCTCAGGATGAAATTTTCAAATCTCTAGTGTGTGTAAAGTGCCTCTACGTGGGCTTTCATTTCCCAAAGCCACAGTGGTGGGGAATGCCCTCGACAGTGTGAACACCAGCTGCCCGTACCGACTGGGGACTGATTTAATTAACTCCAGTCCCAAAGGTTTAACATTTATCGAGCAGTGTGTTAAATTGCTCTTGCCATCCTTCCTTGCCCTTGAGCTCTTCCTGCATGTCCAGTCTGATGCTGTTATGAATTAATCTCACATGGCAGTGCACGCTGGGCAGACGGTGGAAGACCGGCCACACGCTTTGTTTTAGCAGTATCCCATCACCAATCATATCTTCATTGCCTTGTTTCTGCAGCCCCATCCTGGAGGCCTTTGGAAATGCCAAGACAGTTTATAACAACAACTCCAGCCGCTTTGGCAAGTTCATCCAGCTGCACTTCTCTCAACATGGACACATCCAGGGAGGCCGAGTAACCGATTGTATCCTTTTCTTCAGTGGACCAGAAATGGATGGAATGAAGATGAGGAGGAGCTCAGAGTGGGTTAGGAATTATCTCATCCCAGTTTCTCAAAGCCAGTTTGTAACTGTGGACAGATTTGCAAATTTAAAAGGGAAGAAATGTTTGTTTTGTGGCTCTGAAGCACCTAACTCTGGAAACCTTTTGTCTAGGTGCTACATTAGGTAGGGCCATAGATTGATTTTTCACTTTGGCAGTCACCACACTTGATACTAGAATTTGCTACCTAGCAAGATCCCTCATTTTAATTGTATCCTATTTTTCCCAGAAGATTGTTCCCTCATGTTAGCTCTGCCAATGAATTAATGCTTTAGAAAAGTGAGACCAAGCTAGGAATCAATATATTCTGCACAATATTTGGATGCAGAGGAGAATAGGAATTTAGAGGGCCGATTATGACTCCCTGTGTTGGGTTGCCCATCTCCAGTGGAGCTTGGAACCTGGAATATCTCAGGTTGGAAGGGACCCATAAGGATCATCAAGTCCAACTCCCTGCTTCTCACAGGACTACCTAAAACTAGGTGGGCACTCTCTGAACTCTGCCAGGCTTGGTGCTGCGACCACCTCCCTGGGTCACCTGTTCCAGTGACAACAAGGACAGGGAAGACTGGGTATAGTCAGATTATGTTGTGCCATGACCACTTTCTTCCCTGTATGCCCACATACCCCTTTCTCAAAGGCTTTGACATATCTACATGACGCAGCTAAAGCTGGCCTGACTGCATTTCTTGAGGTTGATGTTCAAAGCTGCTGAAGACTGCAAACCACACCAACTTCCACTGGAGCAGCAGCCAGATGAATTTACTACTGTTGTAAATAACAGGCTTGGATTGTTTAGTCTCTGCTCTTTGTGCTGTCAGTAGATTAAAGATAGCAGCCTCCTCCAGAAGCAATCAGAACTGATGCAAGATCTGCTGTGTGCAATATAGACTGTTAGAGTGGTCGCTAATCTTTCTAGGTGTCTTTAATGTGGCCCATCTTTTGTTAGGTTACCTCACCACTGTGCAGGCCCTATGCTCTATCTGACCCTGGCCTTTTAAATATCTCTTTGGAGATACCTGCTTGGACAAGGAGTAGAAAGGAGGATCCAAGATGATGTTTGGGACCACTCTTTGTCCACTTCTCAACGTATCAGTCACTTAATGATTCATTGCTTTTTACAGGGTTCATCCTAATGTGTCTAGAAGACTCTTTGCCCGTTGTCAGGAGATCTGTACCTATGTCATTGGAATGTTTTCTCCTTAACATGCTATTCAGATTTACTGGAAAAGGTAAGTATCGCCTCTGCTGACTGCTGAGTGAGCCCTCTTCTCATAGTATGCTGGGGCAATGCCAGATCTCCTGGATGATGCTGCCTCCGTCCCAGCACATAGATATTAGCTTTTTATGTGTTACTACTGCAGCTATCCCAGCTGAGGAAGAGGCTGACGGAGGAACAGTGTTTGTTCTGTATCTGTCAGAGCCTATCCTCCTGTCTTTGATAAACTTTGATAAACATTACAGAGAGACTCCCAGAAAAAGCTGATTACCAAGGGGAAAGGGAGAGAGAACAAGTACCTGAAAACTCAGTTCCATAGAGAAGAATAAGGGAGTACAACTCCAAATGCAGACATCGCTGCTCTGATGTAGTTTACTTTGGGCTCAGGAACTCACCGAGGAGCAGGGCCAGAACTGACAAGGTTCAGTTTGTCCACGCGCACACTCTCTGAGTTCAGAGGAGCCCGGACGTGCTCAGTTGCGCAGCCACACATGGCAAGATCTTGATGTAGAGCTTGTTTAGACAACACCATCGCTAAACTGGAAGAAGCCCAACTTGTGCATTGGCCCTGGAGATTTACCTGTATCTTGGTCCTCTCTTTGCCTTTGCCACCACAAGTGCAATCTCTTTCTACTGGCTACTCCTATATTCTTTGTTTCAGAACAGAGTGGTACACCAGAACCCTGGAGAGAGGAACTACCACATCTTTTATGCTCTGCTAGCTGGTGTGAGTGGGGAGCAGAAAGGTAATTTCATTTTCTGGGATACGGCTCTGTCCTCTTTCCAGTACAGCATGTGAAGCGGATGTAAGTCAGTCAGAGCACAGATATTTCAGGTACTTGATATATAACTTTTTCTTGAAGGCCATATGGTGATTTCATGGGAAACAGAAAGGGGAGCAGAGAGAAAGAGGCTGAGGATGACAGAAATGGTATATGAGAAAAGACTTCAGGCACTCTGAGCTGGAGGGAAAAGTCTGTGCAAAGTGATGAGGTAACGAAACTGGCTAGGGACAAAGAAAAGGTACAGAGTCTTGATTCAGATGCTGATGGTAGCTGTTCAAGGAGTCCAAAGATTGCACTGACAGACATAAGTTTACAACAAACCTTCAGTATTAGCGATAGGAAAGCTGAGAATTAGAAAGACCAGTGATGTGTTGGCAGGACTAGAGACAAAACGTGCCGAGTATCTGAACAAAGGGTTTATAGCTCTGTGCATGAGGAAGGGAGAGGTGGGTCTGGCAGGGGGCATGCAGAGAAAGTGGCTGCTGCAGGCTGTGGAAGACCCGTCTTGCATTGGCACAACCCCTTTACCAACGTTTGTGTGTACCTGCCCTGGGCACTGCTGAGCACTGGTGGCCTTGCTGAAGAGGTCAGATGGGTGGGCAGAAACATGCTGCATTCAGATTTGGAGGGACTGGGGAGTTTTTTTATGCCTTTATTCTATGTGTGTTAGAATAACCAGGTGGAAGAATTGGGCACAGAGTAGAAGGGAGCAGGGCTTCAGTTCTAGGGAGTTCATGCAGGTATGGCGATGTAGGTCAGTTCAGAGATCCATCTAAAGCAAAGGAAAATAGTGGGGACCTTGGTTACCAGCAAGTACTTAAGGAAAGCACACACAAAAAGATCATTTTCTTCAGCAGATCTCTGCTATTATTCCCTATCTCCCTTTCCAAACGGGTGTCCCAGACTGCTTCACTTCCCCCATCTGTAATGTGTTTTTAGCTCTTGATCATCCTTGTCTTCTTTCTCCATAGATCTTTTGGTTCTTTTCTATCCTTTCTGAAATGGGAGATCAAACCTGCAGATAGTATTTAAGATGTGGTTGTGCCACAGATATGTACAGAGACCTAATTTTGGTTTTATCTTTAGTTCTGTGTTCCTTCTAAAACTGAAGGAATGGAGACATCTTCAGAAATCTTACTGTGACTCTCTGACCTCTGTCTCAAAGGGTGACACCTAATTTAGAGGTCATTACTGTATGTATATAGTCAAGACTATTTTTCTGGTCCAGTTAATGAAGCTGAATTTCATCTTCTGGATATTTTTTTTTCTGAGTCAATTCAGTATTGAAATATTCTTTGGTGACTCTGCAGCTTGGGATTTGACTGTTCTATATAATTTTGCATACCATCTGCAAGCTTCATTACTGCACACCCTCCTCTTGCCCCTCCCCAGTGCATTCACTGTCTCAGTGTCGCTTTTGAGGGATATGGAATCTGCTCAGATGAACGCTGCCTGTGGAAAACATACACACTGCTTTGAGGGACCAAGATAATAGAATTTAAAAGCTGATTGCTAAATAAATTGTTGTCTTTCTCCTCCCTGCCTCTTTTTCCTGTGTTGCAGAGAGCCTCTCCCTCTCTGAGCCAGAGACTTATCGCTACTTGAACCAGTCTGGTTGTGTGACTGATGAGAACCTGAATGATGTAGAGATGTTCAGTAAGGTCATGGTGAGTCTTGTCCTAACTCCTCCTGAACTTTTGGGCACAATCTCACAGCCTAAATGTTCCACAGGGTCAATCTCACAGGCAGAATTTCTTTGCCCTAAGTCAAAATTTGTTCAACAAAACTCAGCTCTACCTGTTTGCAGTAAAACCAAGGCTTGAAGAGTGTTTTTAGTGTACAGAATTGGGGAAATTTGGGAAAGAGTCAAGGATGAATCATAATTTGGAGTGATGGAGACTCTGGGGAGCATGAATCTGTGCCTCCCATGGTTCCTGGGAGCCCTCTAGATAGCCTGATGCAGGAAACCTCCCAGTGACCATAAGAAGGGAAACAGTTTGGTCTGAAGGTAGAGTTCTCCAGAAATGTTCAGATAGAATTGTATCACCTGTGCAAATGGCATTTTCTGAAGTACCACACAGATTTCAATAGACATTTGTAACTTGACCAGAGGTTATGGGTATCACAGGATGAATATGCAGTTCATGTTTGGTTAGACAAGTGGTTATTGGCCCGAGGGCTTTAATAATGTAGGTGAGACCAGGTAAGCATGGTGAGAGGAATCAGCTTAGGATTTCAATAGCTCCTGCTTGGGTGTGATTTAAGGGAAGGAAGTGTCACCTGTACAGCAGAGGTTTCAATGGTGACGTGGCATTTATGCTTCAGTTGAGGAGGTGCCTGGAGGAAAGAAGGGAAGAAGAACCCTGGAGAGCCTCACTGACAGGGCGAGTGTGTGAAAACTAGGTCCTTCCTCTCAAAGTCAATTTATGCCCCAAGAACCCTGGCTTGCATTAAGACAGAGGGAATGTGCCATGTTTCCTCATTTCTGGTAACATGTTCCTAACCTAGCAGTTCATGCTGCAAGCCTTATTTTAAGTCTTTCTGCATAAATCTACTACTCAAAAAAAAAAAAATCTACTGGGAGGCAGTGAAGATCATTGACGGACATATAGCTGAGCAAGGGGCTGTACCATCCCATTTCACTTTGACTCATGATCACTACAAGTCTGAGTTTTACGGGCTGGGCATGAGTGCGGTGATTGCATTGTACTGTGACTGTATGTACTGCCAACATTAGCTGGGTGGTTTTGCACAGACTGCCATGAAGGTGGTGGACTTCAGCACTGAAGAAATCAGAGACATCTTCAAACTTCTTTCTGGCACACTTCATTTGGGAAACGTTGAATTCATGACAGCTGGCGGGGCCCAGATTACAACCAAAGCAGGTAAGTGGGACCCTAGCAACTTGGTAGACCATGTGAAGCCCCATAAGGCCTCCAGTGAAGCTCACTCCATTGTCCTTTCTGCCTCTGGTATGCTGGTCTGCAGTGCCTTTGCCAGCAGGTTCCCTGTGGTTTAACCCTGCAAAAGCACTTCCCCAGGGTGTCTGGCTCCAGAGCAGCAGTGTGATGGAGTTGGGCTGTTCTCCTGGATACCCTCAGACTGAGTCCGCAGTCTCACAGTTTCTCTTTTGCATTGAAAGAGCAGAAAGAAATAGGAACAGGGAGGAGTTTGAGATAAAAGTAGTCTGTTACAGACTTTCCCACATCTTCTGCTGAAGCATCTGCTAGTGTGCACTCTGTGAGAGTTATCCAACCTGGGCTGCTGTGGTAAAGTGAATCCCTAAACAGACAGAAGCAATAAATATATATTACAAGTGCTTCAAGTCTTAAGTGAATTGCCTCTTTTCTTGACATCCAACTTCAGCAATCCCGTGCTTGGACTGCACTATTGTGCCTTTAGGATAACATACCTTCTAATTCAGTAAGTATTTTGCTGCTACTGAGCTTTACACAGTGCTTTGCCCTTCCTGTTATCAGCAGAAAGGCTGACTTGCTCAGTGTTGGGCTGGCCCATCACGGGTGCTGACCCTGCCTCTGGTTGGATGTGTGAGCTTCCAGCTTTGGGTATGCAAAGCCAATTAAGTAGAGGGGAGTGTGTTTTGTCTTGGGGCTTAGTCACTTGCCTTGTAGGACTCCCTGGCATTTCCTCACTGAGCTGCAGAATATGGATGCCTGGGAGTGATGGGGGTCCCTGCAGGAGAAAAAACCATGTCGTTCTTTGTTATTAGTGCTGAACATTGCCAGTGACCTCCTGGGCTTGGACGCCTTTCAGCTTTCTGAAGTACTGACACAGAGGTCCATGATTCTGCGTGGGGAAGAGATCAGCTCCCCTCTCACCGTGGAGCAGGTAAGTGTCCTTCTGTATTTCCAGGCCCCGTCTCTCCCTCTGGTGTCATCCATTCAAGTTGAGGATTTCATCTTGCAGCCCCTGGGTGCTCAGCTGCATCCTGAAGTATTTTGCCCTTATCGGTAGTTCAGGTCTCAGTGTTGACTCTGCTTTTAAGGCAAAGTACAGTAGCATCACCTTCACTCCCCAGGAACTGGTCATGCTTATGTCATACACATACAACCATAAAGGAGGATCAGATAAACCCCTACATAGTTCCCTGCTTCTGCACCTGTACTGCATGTGGGAGCCAGTCCTGCTTATCTGTTGCATTTCTCTGTGGTTCACCACAGTGTTGTGCCTTCTAACTAACTTAAGGCCTTGCTGATCACTTGAGGGCACTCTTGGTGCTTTAGGTCCTAACTGTAGAAAATCTTCTGTCATTAATAAAATGCACGGCACTGAGAAACAAGGAATAATATTACTAAGATGGTAGAAGCATCAAGTTACAACACAGTGAACATCTGGAATGGAAATCTTGTGCTGGCATGGACCGCAGAGGGTTATCGATCCAACCCCTAGGTTGGCAGAGAAACCAAAGTTGTTAGGCTCTCTCCGGCGGATGCCTGTCTAACTTTCCTTCAGATTTCCCATGGAAGGAATTTCACAGCCTCTTTAATTCTCCTGCTCTAGCTGCAGTGGAATCTGGTACTGAAAAGATTTTCCTCATATTTAGATTACCTTTGACATCCCAGCTGTCCACCTTACAAGCTTCCGCTTCTGGCAAGTTTTTCATGTGGTGTTCTCTTTTCTAACCTAAACAATCCAGTTCCTTCGATGTTTCCTTGTAAGTAATTTTCTAAATCTCCTTCTCCTGTCTCTGTTTTCCCACATCTTTCAAGAAGTGGAGTGCCTATAACTGGATTCAAGCTGAAGTCCCAGCAGTGGTCACTACATCAGGGTAGTCACTTCTTTGCTTGCTGTGAACACAGCTGCTAATACAGCACAAACAAAGCTTTGCCTTTAAGAAGTGGTATAATTTTTTTTTCATAGCAAGGAAATTGTGTGAAAATTATTTTTCAGCCTATAGTCTGTGGTAGATATCCTCAGTATCCACAGCTTCTCTTCTCAGCTGTCTGCCCTGAATAAGCCACATCTTTATCAGTGGGCAAGGATGGATCACAAATGATGCTGGAGACACTGCTTACAGTCCAGAGGAACAGTGTGCAGTCGTAGGATTTACGAGGATCTCCCTGAACAGAGCTTTCCCTGGTAGTATAGCTATTGTGGGCATGTTGGACCCCACATCGACTGCTTGCAGCCCAGTGCAGTACTGAGACTGCAACTGCCTAACTCTCTACAGCTACCTAAAAGGAGGTTGCAGTGAGGCTGGTGTTGGTCTCTTCTCCCAAGTAACTAATGACAGAACAAGAGGTAATGGCCTCAAGTTGCACCGGGGAGGTTTAGATTGGGTACGAGGAAGAAGTTCTTTACTGAAAGAGTGGTCAGGCACTGGAACAGGCTGCCCAGGGCAGTGGTGGAGTCCCCATCCCTGGAGATGTTAAAAAACCAGGTAGACGTGGTGCTTCAGGACATGGTCTAGGGGTCAGGGAGATGCTGGACGAAGGCTGGACTTGATGATCTTCGAGGTCTTTTCCAACCTAAATGATTCTACAATTCTCTAACTCTACATGCTGGTTGTCTCAGAAGAGACAGAGTAAAAATACCCTGAGGTTGTGCAGAAAAAAAGAGGTAAATATGTTTCCTGTTGCAGGCAATATGCCACACAAAACTGCACCAAAGCACTCTGAAGTAGTTAGTAACACCACCCCAAGATCGTTCAAAACAGAAAAAGACTTCTTCTCAAGCCTTACTCATGCTGCAACATGTTACACTGTAAAAATACCAAACAAAAAAAAAAAAAAAAAAAACACCCAACCAAATAATCTCCCACCTTTATTCAAGTCAAAGAACAAAAATGAGAGCCAGGTGAAGCGTAACAGAAACCTAGCCTTGATTATCAATTTCCGCACAACCGTGTTGCAAAGTGCTTATCCTAAAATTTAAAACACACTTAAAGCAAAAACAACCAAACAAATGGTGTCAGCAATAACGTATCTAGTAAAAGCAAATTATTTTTTTTCCAAACAAATAACTAAAACACAACATCCCCTGGATCCAAGCTCATACTACTTTGATCAATAAACAGAGTGGTAATACATCCAGAGCCTGCTTAGGAGAATCTGAAATTTGGCTCATGCTATATAAATGTCCTTTTTCAGCTAAAACATTCCATAGATTTTACTGTATGAGGAAGAAGGAAATGGGATGTAGAGAAATAAGTGATTTTATGAAGCTTTCTGAACCATGTGAAAGAAATACAGACTTCCTATTACCTCTTCCGATGAACAACTTTTATCTGATTTTGTTTCATTCAAAATCTCTCCTTTTTTCTTGCACACATACTTCAATTTTTCTTCACAGGATCTGACTCTCCACTGTCCCAACTGTGAAAAGGAAAGGAAGAAAAGTATTTAAAACTCTTTTATAGTGCAAGAGCTGAGTTTTTATAAGGGGGAAAGCCAAAATGCATCTAGCAGAAACATCAGGGGCAGGATGCCCGGGATTATAAGCACAGGTACATGTTTGGAAGGGAGAGAGAAAGCTGACAAATGTGGAGATGGGAGGATTCTGGATCACATCTGAAAAGGGAAGAAAAGGACAGGGTGGTGCCAGCTCTCGGATCAGGGTGAGAATGCACGCAGGGAGTGTGCTCAGTTTACTGCAGAGGCGGGGAGGAGGCAGCTCAGAGGAGCTGGGCCCGGGAGCTCCACTATCAGTCCAACAGCACAGTAGGCAGACACTTGCCCCAGTTTTCCACCGAATCTGGGAGATGGGATACAGCCTGCTTTCCTCTCCATCCACCTTTGTGACCTCCTTCCCCCTCCCACCTCTTGCTTCTTGACTCTCCTCTTAGCAAGGTATCTCACTACCCATCCTCAGATGGCCCAAGCTGGTCCTGGAGATGACTGAACCCAGCTTTTTCTTTCAGTACTTTGGCCCACCTCCTTCCCAGCTCTCTGCCACACACAGGCTCAAAATGCAGCGTGAGAAGGACAACTGCTGGCCAGCAGCGGCGGCAGTCTCTCAGAGCTGTGAGCAATTTCTTCCAGTCTTTGTCGCACAAAGTGTCAGCTAAATAATTTTTAGAAAACTGCTTTCAGAAAAATGATTATCAGCCTTTTAAAGATTATTCCAGAAATAAAATCAGTTACCTCCTTCAGCTGCCTCCTTGACTTTCACATACGTCAATGCTGCCTTTACTATGATGGAAAAAGAAAAAACCAAGAAAAACCAACAGTGTATTCCTACCTCGCCCGAGTATGACACACAGTTAGGAGTGCTGTTAAAAGGAACTTTTGGTTGGTTCTGATCCCAGTATGTAAAAACTACCGCTGACTGATCTGACCATTTGAACAAGGTTGGTACATCTTCATTCCTGAGACCCATCCACATTTCTTCTTTAGCATCTGTAATTTAAAATAAGCATAGCTTCAAAATAATATTCATCCTAATTGAAAAGGAATGTGAAATCAGCAAAATTCGGTTCTTAGATGACACAGCATAAATGTCACACATTTTTTCCTTGTAGCAAGGAAGGTGATTTAAGACAAGTACAATGTATTACCATTACTTTGTTTCTTAACTTATATTCATGAATGTAAGCTTCACAGAGAAAGTAGCAAACAGAAAAAACCCACCCAGAAATAATGAACACACAAGCAAAAAAACCTCAGCCAAATTTAAGTTCTAGAGTGCAGACAAAAACATAAGACTAAAAAGTACAGATAATATTTATGTGACCAGTGATCTACTAGTCAAAATATGGACCCAACTACCTGTGATTCTCTTTGAATGAGAAAATTAAACACAAACTAGAAGGAGGTTAGCCCAGTAGATAGATAGATAAATAAATAAATAAATTTGATCAAAACAAGAGCTAACATGGAGCACCTGGACCTGAACAGCAACACTCAGCACTAGTCTGGCTACAAGCTCAGCATTAGCACTTTAATTTAAAAGCTAGAGCTTACGATAATCACACGCTAGAACATGGAAAGTGGTTTGTAACTCACGGTGCACAGCACTTGGTGCTCGGACTTCACAAGTATCCCAACTCACCGTTATGAAGCTTGGTAACAACCAGTTCGACATCTGCTAACGAGTGTATGCTGATGAGCTCACTCTTATTTGCTTTGCACAACTCATCTGCCGTACTCCAAGGTGCCTGGTTGTTCACCAGCATGTAGCAAAAACCGTCGTGGGGAAGCCAGCCTGAATCACAGCGAGTATCCAAGTGTCTCCAAAACTCTAACAGTGAAGAGAAACAGAATTAGAGGCTTTTGTTTTACGTTGGCCGGTGCAACGAGTTGGTATTTTCTTCATGTTTTCAATCTGGCAGCACCTTGCAAACAGCCAGAATGAAGCCATCAGAACGTGTTCACATCTCGTCAGGGCTAATGTTTTCAGAAAGGGTCACAGTTTAGTCGAGCACACAGATGTGACTGAACAACATTATGGGGATTTGTAATATTCTGGGGCCATGAGGTAGCCAGGAGGAGAAAGAAGATAGTGGGATTGAAAGTAAAATGCTGGAGTGCATTACATTAAGCTGCTCTTACTGTAAGTGAAAGGTGAGGAAGTAATTGTAAACAAGACCTCAAAAGCAATTAAACGCAAACCAAGTTACTTCACTGCAGGACAGCAGCTTCAAATAAAGTTTGTTTTGTTCTAGCAGGAGTTTGCCCTTTTATAGGGCATTATTATCTATAGGCAGCACCACGCGTAAGACCAATTTTGAATAGCCCACAACGAAATAAATGCTTCGTTTTAAATATTTTTCCCTCTGAAAATAGTCAGCAATTCAAACTGTTTTTAATGCATGCTGAAAAAGGTATACACTGATAGCCTTCCTGGTTCAAAATATACTATAAAATACTCCAAACACAAGAATTTGGTTTTTTTATTTAACAAAACACTGTAAAAACATTGGCAACAACTCCACGTACCCCACTGAGCAGCCAGAGAACAGGTAAGAATGGTTAATTGACGAGATTTCAAGGGATCATTAAAAAATTTGAATCAGTTTAGTTAAATTTAAACTGTTTTTTCATTTTTTTCCCCCCACAAAGGCACACATGCCTCTCGGGGAAGCTGAAGAGAACATGCCTTAGCCAGAGACGCTCCATGACACTTACCACCTCTACAACACTGCTTCAGCCCTCTTAGCCCCTAGTCCTCCCTCTCATCCAAGGATAATCATCTTCCAGTAAAAGTTTTCCCACAAGTAAGAGCCCTGGAAACTCCGTAAGGCCAAAGCACACAGGGAAGTACAGGCCACGGAAGCATGGAAGGATTGGACATGGAAGCAGTCATACGTCACAGCTGGACACCGGGAAAACTGAAGGACCGTACGTGTGTGTGTAGGGAGGAGGGAATAAGTATCTTGTAAGAGCTGTTATGGATCCAGTGAAGATGACACACTGGGAAAGCTACCAACTCTTGCACTCTGATTTCCAGGGGCGGGCCTGGTTTCAAAGGTTAGTAAGGTCATTTAACTATTTCTATTTGAATTCAACAGAGTTTGATCCAAACCCCAGGTAGGTCCTATTTTATATCAATACACATCAAGAGTGAGAGAAATGGGCTTAGAGCAGAGATGGAAAGGTTCGAGGTGCAACTGCCAGTTCCAGACTTTCAGTAGCATGTGAAAGAAGGCACAAACCATGGAGGAAAATGTGATGAAAAGGGCGGGACTGTGCTGGGAAATGCTTTATGTGTGAATGAGAAAGCTGCAAAAAATGAAAGCTGTTTATCATGCATCATCTTGACACTGAAGATGCTTCTGCCCTGCTAAAAAACCCAAAGCTGTTGTGAAAGTGTTTTGGCAGAGATGTCTAAAAGGCTTGGGGAGGGGAAAAAAAAAAAAAAAAAAAAAGACTCCATAAATGAACATTACACTCATATTAACATACAAAGCCAAAAATGTAAGCTGTCTTACCTGGAAGGCTTGAATCTTCATTGAGTGACTTCTTGCAAATATATGGAAGTGGAGTCCCACAGTGGTAACTCTGCCACTGACCTGAGGCCGCATTCATCACCACACAGCTGGTTCCATCCAGCGGGGACAAACTCTCCATATCTATAGACAGGAACAAAAAAATATATATAGAAGAGCACAAGTTATCAAACAGTAAGGTGAAGACTGCTTTTTTCTACTGCTTTTCAATCCAAGTATAACATACCTTGCATAGTGCAGCACCTTGCATTTGAAGAACACAACCTGCTTTGAAAGAAGACACCTGTCCTACCATAGGTCCCACAGAAAGTTTTTTGTAAGAGAGCAAGTTTCAGAATCAAGGAATCTGGACTTCTTTTCCACTCGCAGAACCAGAAGGAATGTTCTCTTTACAATACAACAAGCCCTTGGCTGAGCACTTTCCCCGACTACAAATATCGCGGGGGAGAATCCAGTTTCCTTTGGCAGCCACTTTCCAGCCCCACTCCAAAGACAGCTCTGCGCTCTCGCTCTCAACACTAACCATAACCCTCACCTTAATAGAAACTTCAGATAAGGCCCCAAATTCAACAAAAATAGAGAACTCTTCCTTGCAGTCCCCAGCTTCCCTTGGAGCCCCCTTCCAATGGTACTTTTTGGCTTTCCCCAACCGGGTGGTGCTTAGTTACAAGCTGCGTTTAAACCTCTACAAAGTGTTTAAAAAAAAAAAAAAAAAAAAAAAGAAAGAAAGAAAAAGCAAAAGCAAAGCAAAATACTAGTTAGTGCTGTGAATATTGTTACTGCCACCAGAAACATTACCTGGATGCCAGCTGAGAAAATTCAAAGGTTTGTGATCTGACCACTGCCAACCTCCAGAAACGTCCAGTTGATTTAAGCCAATCCAAAAGATCTCAGCAACGTCATCCCTAGCTGGAGAGAATTTTTTTTTTTTTAAGAAAACAATTAGTATAAAATGTTCATCCTTTACTTGTTTCCTTTAAATTAAAAACGTGATCTGAAAGGGCATGCATTTGAGGAAAGCAAGCTTGCTACTTTAGTCAGACATACCAACTTTCTTGAACTGAGGCAGCATTTACCCACCCAAGTCTTCCCTCCCAATGCCTTCTGGGGTTTGTCCTTTCACATTCCCAAAGGCACACTGATAATTCCTCCAGGCCAAGTACGAACATCAGTGAGGACAACTTCACAACAAGCAGGTAACATGCTGCTAAAATACCAACTGCTACTCTGGCCTGTATTTGAGAATTTGGGGGCATTCCTCATTACGAGTCACAGCTAACCACTACAACGAAATCACACAGATATATTTAACAAAAACCTCCAAATTGAGATTAGCATCTTCTTTTCGATACGCAAATGAAGGCATTTAACTACAAGTAAGTTCTCATCCAGAATTTTTAAGACAAAACCCAAAACGCTGTCTTCACTTTATGTTGATTTGTCAAGATTTCCTGATATTCGTATGAGAATTACACCTACCTTGTATGTAACTTAATTCAGATGCATCTTGGATGCTAAGTAAATCTCCCCCTTGCCTTTGACATGAGATATAAGCTTCCTTCCAAGAAAGAGCAGACTGTGTATTAAACTGGTAGCAACTTTCAGACCCTGGATCACGTTCCCAGATGTCATGACAGCCATCCTCTGTTTAAAGGAAGCAGAAGGTACTTTTAAGTACAATTATGCTGAAACATCATGAAAGTTTCAAAAGAGAAGGTCTATCAATGTTTATATGGGTAACCACATTTACTGCGGAGTAAACGTGTGATGATTATCCTGTCAACGCTGCAAAACGGGCCTGCTTTTACCCAGCTCAACAACCACACGCTACACCAAGGTGAAGCCATAGACATGTGAAGGGAGAGAACGCTTTTAGGACATTTATTTAGAAACTCAACGTGCCTGGTTGCAAGCAGATTCCCCATTTTCCATCATGACTGTAATCTTCAGACGTGGCGCACCATTTCCCACCCGTATGCGTTTCATCCTGAATGCAGTCATGATGCCATGTCTTATTATACAGGAAGGGGAACTCACAGGGTTTTCCATAGGAGTTTCCATCTTTGGTATAAACCTCTGCAGAAAAAAAAACCAAACACGTAGATACAAGTTGTCTAGGAGAGGAAAGGACAGCAAGTCAATGTTACTGCTTGTACAGATATAGTTAAAAACATGAAATCTTCTTGTTACAGATAATACGCAGCAATGCTAGAACCAAAAGAAACGAGAGGAAAATATTTTTCTGTACTTTTTCTTCTGAGTGTGACATAAACCAGCAGAAATTTGTCTCCCCCTTCCTGGTATGTTAGGGGTAAATACACGGTCCTGTTGAAATCCAGGTGGTTTGCACAGAGTAACACAGAACACAGAGCTAGGAATCAATACATACAGGAGAGGGAAAACATTTCAAACTGGAGCCTACCAGACTCTTCAGACTGGCCACTTCGAACAATTCAAATCAAATTCTGCTCTTAAATATGGTAAAGCAAGTTTTCACCGCCTCTTCCAGAAAGTATGAGATGTCAGATGAGACTGACTTCCACGGCAAGTGGACAGACTACGAGGCCAAAGTTCCTGACAGTCCAACAGGCTGCGAGCTAGCAGCATGCACTGAACTCGGTTGTACAGCCCACCAGCAAAGAAAATATCCTCAAATCCAGCAAAATTCCCACCACTGTGAAGAGAGTGTCAGTTCTGATAAGAGGTGGTTGATATTTCATAATTACACAGGCTCTCAGTAAAATATGGTGGGAGGGATTTAAACATGCTAAGAAAGCCACTCAATGACACAAATTTTGCAGTTGTGCCTGTTTATTTTTTTATTAAAACCAGTTAAACTTTCATACTTGAATATCAATATCTACAGCAAAACATGCTATGGCTTTAACTGATCAATGCTTTCACATGATTAATTTTAAGAATTTATAGGCACAGACATACGGCAAAAAGCTCAACAAAAGTTAAAAACCCTCCAAAGCTCTGTGCAAACTTACCATGGTAAGGATACTGACATATATCATGGGAGGAACTGTTGCTTCTCCACTGGTCTGTTGCATTTACACTTGCAGTTACATAGGTACCTTTGATAGTCACTTTGTACTGAGATGCACCAAGGATGGAACCATCAGCACATCGCCACCACAGCATCAGTTCTGAGTTACAATCAACCATTTTCAGGCGAGACAGCGATTTGGTGAATATATCAAGTCCCAGGCACTGCTTGGATCCCAAATGAAAGAGGCGATTCTGGGATACCCATTTCCATAAAGCTTCACTTGTCTCCTCGCAGTCGTCTATCACTAGCCGTGAGTTTTTAACTTGCATGCACTTGTTCAGTGTGTCATGGCGAACGGTGAAAGCGTTATTGCCTGTGTAAGAAGAAATATCCACATATGGGGATGATTCAGTATCACTTTCACAGAAAAGTTCATTTTTTAAAGTGCAATCCCACTCTGAGACACGCCACCAGAAAAGTACAGCAATGCCTGCCTCTGTATTACACCATCGCTTTCATATATGCTACGTAAAGTACATTTTCCTGCTCTTTAGTGAGCATTCTTTACTCCTGTCGGAGAGAAGATCTCTTTCAAAGTTATTATAAAAAGAGGGGAGATAAAATGAGGCCGTTTCCTAAGTCCAATCCTACCGGTGAGAAGTCTTCCTTTAATTTTTAACACATACTGAATGGCTCAACCTCTGACTAGTCTTACTGGGTAAATAATTTTGTCTTCAGGCTTATCTGCAAATGCAGTAATATGCAATAGGTGCCATAAAATGTAATTAATAATAAACTTCACTTAGTAAGCACTTATTTTTTTAAGCTGTGTATCATATATGATACACAGCATGATAGGCTTAAATGCGAACCAGTTTGTGGGTGCAGCTGCAGCATTACTAAAATAACTGGCACTAGTTTCGGCAGGGAATTAACATCCCACCAAAGACGCCACGCAAAGCTTAGAAGTATCGCATTCAAAATGATACAGGAACCCTAGTTTCATTTTCAGCTGTGTCACGGCATGTCATTAAAAAAAAACTTGAAAAAGCACAGTATACAACTGTAAAAAGATATGGATCACCATCCTGTGTAACCTGCCCTCGATTCTACGATCCTGCTTGGCAGGGGGGTTGGACTCGATGATCTCCAGAGGTCCCTTCCAACCCCTAATATTCCATGATTCTATGATTCTGCTGACACCGCTGCCAGTACAAGAACATCTCACTGACAAGTGACAGTAGGTTTAAGCTAACCAAGAAAAAAAATGCCCTAAAACTATTTTTTTGCCACAACAAAGTTGGCCCCACAGTGTAAAACTTCCACTAACCAGGCTGAAATGGACCTTGGCTGTCCCAGACCCACAAGGCTATTACTCTGCTGTTTAAATAAGGAATCTGCTGAGTAGTGTGTTGTATTTCATCGTAATGCACTGTCAATCACATTCCTACTGCGTTTTTTTTTTAATATGACTTAATAATAGGTCTGGCTGAAGAGCAAGGAAAATATTCAGTGATGTTATGCAGTGAATTTTACCACTACTTCCCTGTATACTCGTGAATTTTCCAGTGTAAGTGCCAAATAGTATCTCAATAGCACTGAGCTGGTCAAAACGGTGAAGAATCTCCAAGTCAGCTACCTACTGGACTGTCTTTTCCTAAACAGCACATTTCAACCAACCATCTCTTTCACCCTGTTAACCAAACCAGAAATTTTAACAACGAATGCTACTTTTGCGACACCTATTTACCCTGTGCTTTTTCAGCACTGTATCCGCTTTTTATTCTCCCTTCCAGACTTCCTGCTTCTTTTCTAACTGCTTGAACCGTGTTCTCTGACTTTTCTCAGGTCTTCCCTTTCCCCCTTCTTCTTTCACTTCTTCCCACGCAACCATTATTCTGACATCAACAAGAAAACCCCGAGAAAAAAACCCGTTCTTACTGCCTCACCAAATCCCTCTGTGCAGCAATTTAATTAGAAAACACTCTTGCCATCAAGTTTTACCTAGCTGCATCCTCTACAAAGCCGAGCCCGTTCGACCTCAAGGACATAAAAATACTCCTTAGCGAAGAGCTCAACTTTTTTTTTTTTTTTTTCCCCCAGCTAGCGGCTTCGGCTTGCAAGAATTTGCTCAACGTGGAACTTTTCCACCTGCTTTCTGCCGGGCTGGGCCAGCCTCCCTCCTCCCTCTGGGCGCATAAGGCCGCGAATAGCAATGACGGCTCGACGGGAGCTGCCCGCGTCCGGGCGACTTCTCCCCTCCAGGTAACAGGCCACAGGCCCGCCCGGCCTCCTCCCACCGCTCCGCTCCGGCCCCGGGGCCCCCCGCGGGTACCGGGAACGCGGCAGCGACTCCCCAGGGTCCGGCGGCGAGGCTTGGGGGGGGGGGGTTGTTTGTTTTTTTTTTCTTTTTTTCCCTCTCGCTTCCCCGCTCCGAAGTTTCCCACGTTGTTTCCACGCAGTTGGACTTCGCCTCACAAGCGCCAGGCCCGCGGTGCCGGGGAGGCAGCGGGCCCACAGCGGGGCGGAAGGCCCCGTCACCGCGCCGCCTCGCGGAAAAGGCCCTTCCGCGCCCCGTCGGCCGCACCGCACCCGCGTAGCGCTGCCTTTCCCTCTACCCCTTCGCCTCGCCTCGCCTCGCAGGGCGGGCTCCCGGCTTACCTGAGGGGTGCCGGCGGGCCGCGCAGCAGGCGAGCAGCCAGGCGAAGCCGCAGGCGGCCAGGCAGGGCCCCGCCGCCCGCGCCATCCTCCCGCGGCGCGCAACCTACGCGCTGCCAAGCTTGCGCTGCCGGAGCGTCGCGCCCGCCGCCGGCAAGGCCATCACCGAATCCCCCACCGCCCCCGCCCCCGGGCGCGGAGGAGCGAGG
>JAVSBS010026515.1:0-28977 GCA_033124195.1 Coracias cyanogaster | reverse complement strand
TTCTTTACTGAAAGAGTGGTCAGGCACTGGAACAGGCTGCCCAGGGCAGTGGTGGAGTCCCCATCCCTGGAGGTGTTCAACGGATGAGTAGATATGGAGCTATGGAACATGGTCTAAGGGTCATGGAGATGTTGGCTGAAGGTTGGACTTGATGAGGTCTTTTCCAACCTACATGATTCTATGATTCTAAGAAAGTTGTTCTAGCCAGTGGATGCTACTACTTAGCTTAGGTGAGCTTGCTGCACTGAACACTGGGCCTGCAAAGACTGTTATTGCTTAAGGTCCCGCCTGCTGTGTCCACCTCTTCCCACTTGTTGCTGCAGGAACACATTGGCAGAGCTGCCAGGGATTTCCTGATGTGTAATGGGCTCGTTACCCATCTGAGCTCTGACATTTCAGTGGGCTGAATGGATGAACTGGCCTGAAGGCAGGCAAAGCTGGGAGAATGAAAGGAGCCTTTGAGAACCTCATTTGAGCCATATTGTGGGGAAAGCAGCTTTGCTTACAGCTGGGTGGGGAGATCCTGTTCCTTACTGTGTAGGCAGAGACGCTACAGAAGCATGGCCTTGAGGGCATGCTCGGTCCCAACTAATAAGACCGACTATCTGATGGAGAGACGAAATACTCAGAAAAGGCGTGTGTGCCCATGCTTTGAAATGCTCTCTTCTGTAGAGATGGGAGGCTGCTGCGGGTCCTCAGCCTTGGGCTGCTGGAGAGGAGATACCACCCAGGAACAGAAAGGAGGATAAAAACAGTGAGACTGGGAGAAAAGCTGGATCTTGCAGACTGGGCCTCAGGAGCTTGCTTGATGGGGCTGGGAGGATTCAGGAGCAGTTAGCCTGTGCCATTAGCAAAGCAGAACGGGAGAGGTTATGTTATTCAGGCTCGCAAAACTCAAGAGGATGAGGATGCATTCAGATCTCTGTCGTTGCGGGTCAGGCCACTGAAGGAATTACCCTGGTGTCACTGATGAGACAGGGTAAACAACCTGTAATTTATCTAGATATTGTGGTTTATTTATGAAATGACACAATTATAGCTTTTACCCTACTTGATTCTTTCACTTGCTCACTGACCAGCATTACTCACTTGCATTACGTTCATTAGATATCAACTTCTTTTCTCAGGCAGGAGATTGCTGCATGTTCAGGAGGGTTGGGCAGAAAGTTGTGTTGGTTCATATTGTGTAGCTCCTTGCAGTTACCAGTCTCAGGAATTACCAGCTAAGGTCCTTGAGCATATTCTGATACTTGTTGCCACACATCTCTGATCTCCAGGATCTTTCCTCACTTCCAGCATCTTTCTTCCAGGCAAGATCTTTGCCATCTTCTTTCCTGGCCCCTTCTTCTACTCTATGGGATCATGTCCTCTTTTTGGGAACCCTTATTTTTGCCCTCCTCTTCATTCCAGAACCCTAAGCCCTGGTTTCCCAGTCTCAATAGTGTATGTGCAGTAGGTCAGCATGTGATCAGCCTCTTAATTAGTGGTCCTGACTCATGTCTCTTTATTAATTGGAGGATTTGGGATGTGCCACTTCTGTTTAATTCAAGTGTTATCAAACTTTACAACCAGCCCATTCCTCTTACAGCTATCCAGTAGCAGGCTTTTGCTTGAGGTTTCAAAAGTTTGCTTTCAGGCATTCATCCAGACGCTTACATACACCAAATTATCTACTGCGTGTTAATGATCACAATGTGTTTTTTTCCACCTATCACCCTTGCTTGTGATCATCACGTGGGATATTGGGTCAGCTCCAGAAAGGTCTCTCAACCCACGCTCTTCTGGGGCATGGGTGTTGGCCAGCCTACCTGGCTTCCAGTAAGGTAATGCTGTTTGCAGGAAAGTTTTAGAGACGGGATTTTTGCGAGTAACTTGGTGACAGAATACTCTATTAAATCCTGCTCTACCAGGTTTTAAATACTGAGTAGACAGCTCTACTAGGAGTACTGGACTGAGATACCTTGCCTGTCACTGCAAATGTTGGCTCAGGTGATGCAGATGACTGCTGCAGGCATAGTCAGGAGGGATTTTGCCATCTTCCCTGCACCAGCACTTGTTCCAAAAGATGTCAGTGATTTTTGCTACTTCCTTCAGCCTCTCAAGTTCAGTTACCCAAAGGTCATACGTGGTACCTCTGTGCGTGGCTGGGCTATTTGCAAACCTGAATGTTGGCTGTACATATAAATACTGCACCACACACAACCAGTACAGAGACGTCTGAAGAGGAGTGGAGGAACCTGAAGTCCCACAGAGAGTCCCTTATGCCTCCTCTTCTCCCGGTGACTAAGTTTTTCTTTCTGTTTTTACAGGCAGCTGACTCCAGGGACTCCCTCTCCATGGCGCTCTATTCCCAGTGTTTTTCGTGGCTCATTAGCAAGATTAACACAAAGATCAAAGGCAAGGAAAACTTCAAGTCTGTCGGCATCCTGGATATCTTTGGCTTTGAGAACTTTCAGGTCAGGATTTTGTCTTTTGCAGGGTGGGTTGGTTTTGGAGAGATCAGTGCATGTAGGAAGGAGTTTTGGTTGGTATCTTGTTTAGGTTAGCATAGGACATTCTGGGATTTCTCCACTGCCACTTCCCCCTGGGAGCAGCAAGATATATTTAGCAGCCCAGTTCTGCCACATGTGTTCATGGAGGCTGGTGGTCAAGGTCTGGTTTGTGACAGAGACCCTAAGGAGATGTGCTGTGATAGGTACTGCTGGATTTTTGACTTGTGTACAAACTGCAAGTTGAACTCCTACGTGCACGTTGTTTGTTTAGATGTGTTTTGCCTCATATTGAGAATCCAGTGTGGAATGCTTTTGACTGCAAACGCTGAGGGATGCATGCTGAACAACTGTATGGTGACTGCTCAGATACTTCACAGAAGAGAGAGCCCAGTGACCTAACACTCAGGGAATTCTATTCCTTTCTTCCTAAGAAGAGGAGAAATGGGATTTTCTTTAGCAATCTTTATAACTATTTAGGCCTACAGAATTTACCTTGCATGAGCTACAAAAGCTGTTCTGGCAGACCTCCCCATAATGTCCTCCTCATGTCCATCTAACACCCATTGCCTCTATGCTCTCTGACTTTATTCTAGGCCTGGCAACTTCCCCATTGCTGTTATAGAGTCTTATAGAGCCCAGGGACAAAAATGTTAAGTTCTATAATTTTGGGGTTTTTTTCCTTACAGGTGAATCGTTTTGAGCAGTTTAACATTAACTACGCAAATGAGAAACTCCAGGAATATTTCAACAAACACATATTCTCTTTGGAGCAGCTGGAGTACAACAGGTGACAAAGAGAGGGAGTGGGGCCCCTGTTGCTTTCATGGGTGATAGAATGGAGGATATAGAATCATGGAATCATTTAGGTTGGGAAAGACCTTGAGGATCATCAAGTCCAACCTTCATCCCAACATCTCTCTGACCCCTAGACCATGTCCTGAAGTGCCACATCTACTCATTTGAGGTTGAACACCTCCAGGGGTGGTGACTCCACCATCATTCCTCCTTTGCTGTCCAGTCCCACCCGCTAAGGCAGGAGAGGGAGCTGCGCCTTAGTGCAACCCTGACTGTGGATCTATCTCCGTAAGCACTGCCCACATGCTTTGCCAGCATAGGTCACTTGTCTCCAAACAAAAGCTTTTTCCCTTGTAGTATTTAGAAAGTCCAGGTTCTCTTCTATCTCTCATCAGAATGGAAAGATCTAGGACTTTAACCCAGCAGAACACGTGGTCACTGGCCTTATTACTGATGTCAGCAATAATTTACCTAAGGCCATGATGTTGTTATGCAGGTGGGATCTTGGTGTGCAAAAAGTAAAGTCCCTAGAGATAGACGGTTAGATATCAGATAGCACTTTCTGTCCTAGAGGTTCCCGTGCTGTGAAAAGGATTCTTTTCCTCAGCAAGGAGAATTAAATCACACTGTTTCTTGAGCTCAAAGAGCACGGGCCTTCTGCACCGCTGCTTCTCTTCTGTGGGCTTCATATTGGATTGTATCTTGTGAAGTACCTGGTATGTTCTGGAGTATTTCTGCTTCTAGAGAAGGCTGCTAGACAAATACTTCAGTTCTTGCTCTGAAACAGAAGCCTTTATGTTTGTGAATGAAGCAATTGAATAGGGTCGGCGAGGGCAAATGAGAGCAGCCTTGTAAAGGGAGACAGTTGAATAGGCAATTCATTAAATTCTAAAGATTACAAAACTGCAAGGCTATTTATGCCCTGACTTCTCAGGCCAGTTCCACCATTGCAGGGAGCTTGTGTTAAGAATGGTATCATCATGACAAAACATTTTTTCCTGATGATTACATAGGGGTTTCAGTTCTGTGGCTGAACTTTGTAAAGAACAGGAGGATTTTATTATTGACTACTCATCAAGTTATTCTAGGGTAGTGTGCTTAAACCTTATCTTTCCTAGTATCAGCTCTGCTTCCTCAGGTTTAGCAAGTTCCTCTGTATATTTCATCATTTGACTAGGATTTCATCACTTGACAAGGAGTCTGTGGCACTAGAGACAAGTCGATTTGTTATTTGACTTGTTTCAGAAAACTCTGCTCCTTGCAATTCTCAAAGGTCTTCTTACTCTGAGAGGAAATCCAAGACGTCTTTTTTGTAAAGATATATGGCCTCTCTGACACCCATTGTTGCAAAAATCTGAAACACCGTTAACTGCTCTTTTTTTGTTAAGCAGATAAGATACTCCATTCCCTGTGGAGGATAGATAGTTCTTTCCATTCTTTAGAAATTATTCCCATTTGTTGCTTCCAACTGTTGCCCACAGGCTTCTGAATGCTTTGAACATGAAAGCATAAAGCCTAAGCTGACGGGTTTGTAGATAACAGCTTTGCTATCTTCAAAATGTTAGCCTTCACCTGAAAGGTGCCTGTATCAGAATGTCAGTGGCTTCACACACAGCCTGGAGTCTTCCTTGGATTCCTGAGCCAGGGTTATTCCCAGGCTTCTCTGCATTCCGAGAACAGAAACAGTGTGCATTGTGGGAGTGTAAGAAGGTAGTAAGAGGGGGGATAATACATTCAGCACAGATTGACAGGATTTCCTGGGTGATTTTCAAAGCAGGCTTATTGTGCTGCTGTACCTACATTGGGTCCCATTCTGAAGGATGCAGGACCACCCTTGTGGGTCCCTTGCATGTCGGGCCAAAGCTTGTATGTTGTCCTCTTCAAAACTCTCCCTGAAAAGTTCCTCTTGTCTCTTCTTCTGGTGGACCACCTATGAACTGTGGTTCAGTCTTCTGGCAGATATGCTTCAGGCCTGCTTTCCAGATCGGTGGGTCAGCAGTTGACTACTGACGCTGTTTAGCAAACTGTCAAACTGTCCCTCATCACCACCACTTGAGCTGATGCTTATGACTCCTGAAAGAGCAACTGAGAGCAAGTACAGTTTCTTAGTGCCTAGTGTGGAATTTGCTCAATGTCTACGAGACGAGCATCAGTCTAAATCACTGGGATGGACAAGAAAGGCTGTCTCCTACTTTTGTTTCCTTGTGTTGGCAGTGCAGTGTGTCCCGTTCTCTTTCCTCAGCCATGGCAAAACCTAACTCCTGAAAATTATCTTGAGTTCTGGGACAATTGCCTTGCTCAGCTACTTCTGTACTCCTGCACCTTGGGGCATCGGATTTTGCATTTCACATTTTTGTTCTGTTTGGTTTTGATTATCAGGGAAGGGATAAACTGGGAAGCCATTGACTGGATGGATAATGCAGAGTGCCTGGACCTTATTGAGAAGGTGAGCAGTTGTCTGTGGCAGTTTCCAGGGATCACAGCAGGGGCTGCTGAGTGTCTTGAGACCTTCCCTGGGGTTTCCTGGTTTTAAGAACAAGTAGTTGCTTAGATCCCCTTCCCATCATGACCTAGCAAAAGCTGTTCTAGCCATAGACACATCTCAGTGAAGCCGATTGTTGACAGTAAGCTTAGGGAAAGTGCTGTAGTTTTAGACAGGGAACAGCATTTAAGTAAAACCTTAATGTGAGTATTTTATAAATAATCTCCATGTATTTTCCACTTGCTGAATACGTTGACTGGCTAGAATTCTGCTTTCAGCTTGAGTTTTGCTGGGTATAACTCAGGGGTTATTGCTCAATGTGCTCTCCAAATCTCCAGTTCTTGGCTTGGTGCTGTGTAGTTAGAGCTTTTGCTGACTGTAAAAGCCTGTCTCGTGTTTGGCTGTAGAAACTGGGTCTACTGGCTTTGGTGAATGAAGAGAGTCGATTCCCCAAAGGCACAGACAACACCCTTCTGGAAAAACTTCACAGCCAGCATATGGTAAGTAAGAAAATAACCTGGCAGGCAAATGATCAGTATGTTAGCCCCATCAGCATTTCAAACTGAAAGGGAAGGTTTTATTGATGTGAAATATGTGCTTTGTGCAGGAAATTTGAAATGCCTTAGGCTCAAATCTGCAAGCATTTAATAAGGCTGCACTGAACAAAAGTAATACGTGAAGGAACCTGAAAGCAGTCTCTTGCACACGTAAAGAGAGGGAGCGGGCATTCCCCAGGCTGTGGGTAGAGGAGGTTTGAATGGGATGGAGCCCATGGGGTGGAGGCCAGGCTCTGCTGGTCTGCGACGCGCCGTGAGGCAGCACCCCAGGCACAGGATGCGGCTGCAGGGGGCTCATGGGTTTCTCCTGCCAGCTGACTCATCGGCGTCTGCTCCAGAGCTCGTCAAATCTCTGTCTCCTGGGGCTGGGGATGGCTTTTGCCTCATGACTTTTAATGAAAGTTCTCTTATTGTCCCTCATTAATTAAGTTCTGTCCTCCTCTTCCTTGTATTCTGGACACAGTGTAGAAGGGCTTTTTCTTGCAGGTCGGAAAGTTATCCTGGGGACACAGAAACCACAGGGCGATCACTGTATCAAGGTCTTACCCTATCTCTGGTACAGGCGGCACTCTGTTCTTAATAGTAAATAGGCTAAAAACAAAGCAAATTAAACCCCATACCCATGACTTATGGAATAATTTACTACTTTAGTAAGAACATTGTCAGCTAATATGTTTCCCGGTCCTCTGATTCAGGCTTCATCTAAGCCTGAAAACATACGTTTGTATCCTTTATCTGACTTTTTTTTTTAATTGGCATAGATGCAGATATTCTCATTTTTCATACTTGCATCTAGCTCTGCTAGTAATACTCGTCACTACAAATTGGATACAATAGCGATGACTCCTAGTTGGCTTCTTATGCATAGTTTTGTGGAAATATTTCCTTTCTTTAGGCTTAAATGGGTGCCTTCAATTTAGTCTGCTGTAGCTTTCCCTTGTATTGTAGGTCAAGGTATGTGAGAATGCCTGGTTTGCCTTTTTTATTTCTTACTATTCTTGGTATTTTATTACCTTTTAATATAGAACTTAGGAATATTTTTAATACATCACTTTTTTTGATTTTTCTTTCTGAACTGTCTGAACCTCTTCAGTTCGTCTCGAAATGGAGAAATTTCAAAGCTCCTCTTACCCTCTGCTGTTCATCTCTGAATTCCTCTACATCTTTTCTCTATTCTTTTCTGAGATAAATAAGCAGACCAGAATGCAATTCCCTTGGTAAGAACATACCTGTGGTTTACTGTACAGCAGCATGAGACCGTCAGCATTATTTTGCATTCCTTTATGCCCCACAACATCGTGGTTGCTATTTTTGGTGACTTCTGTGAGTTGAGTAGCCTTCTCATTAAGCTGTTCATAGGGTCACCTCTGTGTGCTTTGAGGGGATAGCAGTTAACGTGGAACTCTAGGGAGCTTACGAGGGATGGAAGAGGCTGAGGAGTTGAAGCGAAGGGAGGAATGATGAAGTAGATAGTGCTCTAGGGTTTGCATTTTTGAAGGCAAAAGTGGGTTTTGAACCAGTTCAAGTCACTAGTGCTGTCTGGAAGAGCACTGGAAGGCTTCCAGACAGCATTGCTGGAAAGGACGTTATAAGAGAACAAGCCCTCCTCTCTGTGTTTTCTGTGGGTTACAGTAGGCTTAAGGAGCACAAGCACAGAGCTGGAATTTAAGAGAATATAACCTCTGATATAACTGGGGAGAGGAGCAGTAGGGGAGATGGGTGAAGGAACCAGAGCTGTTGTAGACATGGATGAAATGAAAGGGCTTGGTAGAGATGGAGGTGGGTGGAGTGAGAGCATCAGTAACAGTCATGTTTGGAGTGGAAGAGGCAAGTTTGTGGCTGGAAAAAGATGGTTGGATTGGGGAAAGGGAAGAGTAAAGAAATGGGGCCAATATGAAAAGGAAGAAAGGCAATTAAAAAGTTTTCAATAGCTCTAGCAAATTATCAGGGTCAGAAGCCATCCACACAGTATTGCTAAGAGAACTTGAAAGAGCTGAGTTTCTAACAGTATTGTGCACCATCTTACTTAACATTTCTGTAGTACATGTATCTGAGAACGTGGGAAATTATTTTAATTTTCAGGAAGTACTCTAGGAAATGACAGGCCCATAATTCTTATTGCACTATTTGGTAAATTCACAGAATGTAAATGGTCAGTTGCCTCAATGGAGGGATGCTGGTTAAGATTGTCTCATACAAGCACTGAGGTGGCAGTTTTCTTATGATTCATGGGGCAAAGCTGGACTGAGAGGGGTCTTATAGAATTATAGAATCATTTAGGTTAGAAAAGACCTCGAGGATCATCAAGTCCAACCTTCATCCCAACATCTCCCTGACCCCTAGACCATGTCTGAAAGCACCACATCTACTCATCTTTTGAACACCTCCAGGGATGGGGACTCCACCGCTGCCCTGGGCAACCTGTTCCAGTGCCTGACCACTCTTTCTTAGAAGATCGATTGGGTTGTAAAATGAGAATGAAAAGTAGTGTAGATAAATGTAAAATGGTATGCCTGGAGGAAAACAGTCCCAGTTTCACATCTGAAATGATGGGCCCTGAGCTGATTGCTGCTCTTTAGGAGCAAGACCCACACAGAGGCTGTGATGGATAGTTCCATGGAAACATCAGCGCAGTGCTCAGTAGTCCTAAAAATCCCAGATCAAGAATTATAAATTCCTAGGAAAGGAGGGGTAAAACCAGAAAGCATTGTGATGACCAAGTAATCCATGGATCACCTGCACTTTGAACAGTGTACACCACTGGGCCCCTCCACTCAAGGAGTGGCTATATCAGATCTGATAAACAACAGGTCTGTGACAGCTTCAGCGTTATGGAAAGCTATGCTGAAGGGACCCTGCAGTGTGGAGAAGACGTGACTTAGGTGGGATGTGATGGGTTTAAAAGTCATACATGGCCCATAGAAGACAAATGGCACTACTGGGAGCCATGCATAAAACCAAGCAGCTGTAGTTCCCTGTGTGGTTGGTTGAGAGCTCCCTGCGAAAGGACAATCTGGATGCAAAGAGTCTGCATGGATTCAAGTATTTCAAAGAGAAATCCACTTGGGGTTACTATTTAGGCAGATCTCATGAAAATAATTGGAGTTTGAGAGAGTATTAGGATGAAAGTAGCATTTACTTGCATTGTTCTTACTCTACATAGCCACTGCTGGAGGAAGAATACTCAGCTGGATGGACTGGTGGTCTCAGGCAGCATGGATGTTCTTACGTAGTTAATGGTTTTCACAGAACAAAGAAAGGAGGTGGGGAATGAGGAATGAGAAAGTAGAAGAGCTAGTGAAGAGAAGGGACAAATGAAAAAAGGGGAAGAGAGGTGCAAAGAAAGATGCAGTGTAGAGGAAGGCAGGAGATTGGTGTGGTATTTCCGTTGAAAAAGAAAAGATGTGTAGGTTTTCTGCCATCTGCCTTGCATCCTGATCCTGTGTCCTGCAACACATGGCTTGTGTGGTGCCCAGTTTCCTCAGGCATCAGACACACAAGAATTAACGTTTCATCCATCTCATGCCTGGCCAGCCTTGATTCTGAAGCCCTTGCTCACATGGGGAATACCTTGAAGGGCTGGATTTTTCCATCTTGTTGGAATAACATATTTTTAATGTAGCTGCAGATACCTGTAGGCTCTGCAACAGCCAAGGTCCTTGCCCATCCCAGCGTTGTCATAGCCACGGCAGAGTTCCTGACTATTTATTCTTAGACTGGCATTATAAGAAGACTTCTTTTTCTTTCATTTCAGAGCAACCACTACTATGTGAAGCCTCGGGTAACGGACCATCAGTTTGGCATAAGACACTATGCTGGGGAGGTAGGTGTTCATGATGTATCCTGGGGTTGAGGACCTGGATCTTAGATTCCAAAAATCAAGAATATCTCTCAGAGCTATGTTTCCACACAGTCAGTGCCACAGCACAGGGAGTGTGATGGGCTTTAGTAGCACGTCATTCTCCAGTGCGGTATTCTTCATCTTGGATGCTGGAATTTCTCAGGTAACTTTTAGTTTAGGAGATAAACTCCTCCTTACTTCTGTTATTCATGTTGTCCTTTCTTGGACATTCACAAACAAACCCCAAAGTGAAAGTCACAAGGAAAATTTTACTTTTGGGGAGGAGGAGAAAAGCCTAAATACCTACTGCAAAAAGGAAAAGGTCTCCAAGCCTTCAAGGTTAAATGCTGGAGATATATGCAGCAGATGGGGGCGTGTCAAGGGAGGGCACCTGCGCACTAAAGAAGGGCTAACCCCTCCTAGAATCGTACCTGCTGAGCACTAGCAGTTGGGAGGTCAGGGCACAGGGTGGAAATACAGTTTGTATTTCCTGAAGTGGAGTACCTCACACCTTGCAGAGGATTTTCCACACTCGCACCCCCCCAGGCAAATCTCTGCAGCTGCTTCACTTGGCTTCTAGTTTTGAAGGGTCTTTTTGGTTTTGTGGGGGTTTTTTTTGTTGTTGTTGTTGATCTTTTTTCTAATTGATTGCTAAAAGCCACTTTCTTGCCAGTAACTGCAGAGCTCTGCGGCTCTTTGACCCCAAAAATTCAGATGTTGGCACGTGCCTGCAGCATTACTGCGTAGCTCTGCTGAAGGTCTTGTACGTTGGCATGTTAATGTAGAAGTGCTTAATGACTTGCACAGCACTGTTCTAATGGCTCTGTTTGCCTTGCAGGTTCTATATGATGTACGAGGCTTTCTGGAGAAGAACAGAGACACCTTTCGAGATGACATTTTAAACATGCTGAAGGACAGCAGGTACATCCCCTTCTGCTTGTGAGGCGGCCACATCTGTTGGACTGGACTAAGCCACATTCATGTAACAACCAGACCAAGGAAAGCTGTTGCTTTTGTCTGAGCATCCAGCATCATTCTTTATTGATTTTCTCTTTGTGCATAAGTGTCTTGGCAAAAGAAGGGAGAGCTGGAGAAGTCAGATGAAGCACAGCACTCTTGTTGTCCCAGTTTTGAAAAGAGTTATAAAAGCATGACTGAAATGCCTCCAGACAAAGCTAGTTTTCTCCCTCCTCTCTTCCATTCCTCCATGAGCTGACTTTGACCTTGAACAAGGTCCGGAAGATAGAAGTGAGGCCTCACAGAAGGAGGGAGGCATTTAATAATATGGTAGACCCTAGAAATTTTTGGGTAGCAACTCTACCACATGCCTCTTAGCACAGTCCATGTATTGCCTTTGGGCTTCAGCCTGATGATACTGTTTGAGAACTGCATCTTCACTGAAGCCTGCTGCAGAGTTTGCACTGTGACCTGCCATGAACAACCTGAAGGAGCTGGGAATAAGAGCTGCTCATAGCTGCCTTAGCTGGACAGTGGCAATGGGAAATGTTTTACACAGGACTTGAAGCCAGAATTGTGGTTGTTATTGGCCAGCATAATAGAAGGACTCTAGATAGAATCCTTCTCTATAGAAGGGGTTTTACAACAAGCCAGAAAGGGAAATTCTGCACAAGCAGCACTGGAGAACTTTGTGCAACTTCATAAGAACCAGCACCGCTGTCTAAGGAGCGGCGAAACAATGAAAGATTCCACAGAGCTGACTTGCACTGAGGGTAACTGTAGAAGTCCTCTGGCCACAGAAGAGCTGTGGTTGCAATTGCAGGAGCATGTCAGGGGAGCAAGGTTGGGAGAGGTGTGACAGCACACAGCCTAGCTGGAGTATATTCAAGGTGTTGCGCCTGGGGGCATGGAGGTGTCCTCACCAATGCAGAATGGAGATCTTCCTTTGTGTAATATCCTGCTTGACAGTGTGAGATGGAGTTTCTGGCTTTGCAGCTGCATGGAGAGTATTAATTTCCTCACTGAAGTGCCCAGCTGAACTGCCTCCTGCAGCCAATCTGGCACAGCGGGAAAATGAGGGGTTTCGTGCTGAGACAAGCCAGTAGCTGAGAATGAGAGCCATCTTCTCACGGGTGGTGGGTGTCTTGCATCTTCTTTAATTCTTTTCCTCTCCCTTTAGGCTGGACTTCATCTATGACCTTTTTGAAAGAGTCTGCAGTCGATGCAGTGAAGAGACACTGAAGATGGGCACCCAGAGGCGCAGACCGACTGTCAGTTCCCAGTTCAGGGTAGGATGTTTTCCAAGAGAGCAGCAGGCTTCCGGGGAGGAGCAGATGGGTAAAGCAAGGCCTGCAGCCAAGAGGAGTCATTCATCCTTGTTTTGTGTCCAGCACTGAAAATGTGCGGGAATGTTGTAGTGCTAAAAAAATGCAGTGCCGCTGCCCCAAGGATGTCTGTCTGGTGTAAAATGTGATATGCTAAGACTGAGCAGGGTAGGAGAGGAGAAGAGTGCTTTGCTAAGATTATGAAGTCCTTGAGGTTCTTTCCTCTTTCATGTTGGTTTGGTGTTTCAGCTAAGTGTGTGCATCCTTTTAGGCCACTTCTTTGCCAGGTATAGTGGCAATTCCAATAAAACCTCACTGGGCAGACCATGCAGGTACGAATTGCACCCCCCTAGATTGTCCGCAAACCTTCTGTTAGTTTCACAGGTTTAGTTTCCTGGATTTTGAGTCTTGTAAAAATATTTCTGGCTATACAGCTCCAAGAACAAGGATGGCCATGTAAAGGGTGTTAGAGTAACCTAAGTGTGTGGGGGTGTTTTGGACAGGATCTCCTGGGTTATTGAATTTTTGGTAGACAGAGTCAAAGGACATTAGGAATGGGGGGTGCTGCATGAAGACCCTATTGCATCAGATGTAGCCCCTTCCTCTCCTGTAGTGACTGATCCTTTGGGTTTTGTCTTGCTGCTTTTTAGGATTCTCTCCATTCCCTGATGGCCACGCTTAGTACTTCCAACCCATTCTTCATCCGTTGCATCAAACCAAATACAGAAAAGGCAAGTCTGTCTTCCAGCAAAATGTGTGTGTGTGACACAGGCCTTCATGAGCACCCCTTGCACCAGCGCCTGGCAGGTGCCTCTGGCAGGGTCCATGCTGAGAATAAGAGCAGTTCCCTCTCACCTTCCCTTTTTCCTTCCACTTGTTATAGTTGAGGAAAAAGACATCGCCCTCCTGGTAATCAGACTGCATGCTGAGTATATGATATGGTATAGAATAATAGAATCATTTAGGTTGGAGAAGACCTCGAGGATCATCAAGTCCAACCTTCATCCCAGCATCTCCCTGACCCTTAGACCATGTCCTGAAGCACCACATCTAGTTGTTTGTTGAACACCCCCAGGGATGGGGACTCCAGCACTGCCCTGGGCAGCCTGTTCCAGCACCTGACCACTCTTTCAGTAAAGAACTTCCTGATATCCAATCTAAACCTCCCCTGGCACAACTTGAGGCCATTACCCCTTGTCCTGTCATTAGTTACTTGGGAAAAGAAACCAACACCAGCCCCACCACAACCTCCTTTTAGGTAGTTGTAGAGAGCAATGAGGTCTCCTCTCAGCCTCCTCTTCTCCAAGCTAAACCATCCCAGTTCCCTCAAGCGCTCCTCATACAACATATTCTCCAGACCCCTCACCAGCTTCATTGCCCTTCTCTGCACCCGCTGCAGCATCTCGATGTCCTTCTTATCCTGTGGCACCCAAAACTGGACGCAAACCAACATATGATATGGTACCATATACGATATGACATGACATAGCCATTCCCACCTCATTCCGTGCTTTGAAGCCTGGGAGATGAACCAGGCTTGTCCAGAGTCCAGAGCTGTGGTAGAAGAAAAAGAAATTGCTGCTGTTTGTGGTGCCTGCAGACAATTTGTCCTGGAATGCAGGGCTTGTGCGGGAGGAAGCATGTCCTGCAGATCCCTGGCTCTGAGGCAGAGGTGGACACTTCATGAGCAAGTCACAGCTCTTAGAGACAGGCTGGCTGTCACTTGTATTGCAAACTGTGATGGGGGGATATGCTGCTGCCTAGGTTGTGTGGGGAGCTCTGAACCGATCATTGTGTGTGTTTTGAAACCATGTATGATACGGCAGAGGAAAGCCTGCTGCGGGTATTATGCCAGAAAAGAACTCTGCAGTTTGTCTCCAGTTTGACTGGAAAGAGACAGCAAAGAGAACTGAGTCAGAGATGTGCATTTTGTATGTGTTAGTGCGTTAAATCATTGCTTTGCTGCCATGGTCTGGTCATGACAGCAGCTTGCAGACTGTTTTTCTTTTTTCCAGGATCTGCCCAATTCCCTTTCATCCTTTTTTCTGCACCATGAGGTGTTGTGAGGTCGCTTCCCTCTTGACCCAAACTTCCCCTCTTTTCACCTTCGTGCCCAAAAATGCAGGGTTGATTTTCTACAGAGAAATGGATACACTGTCTGCGCTCAGAGAAACAGTCACTGCTCAAGTCAGCAAGGAAGTAATACCAAGATCAACACTAATTCTGTCTCTCTTCTTATTTGGTTTTGAATCCGGATCATTATGTAGGCGCCGAACCTCTTCAATCCCGATGTGGTGCTAAATCAGCTCCGATACTCAGGGATGCTGGAGACAGTGAAAGTTCGGAGAGCAGGTTTCCCCATACGACGCCTTTTCCAGGACTTTCTCAGCAGGTAATTGCTGTCATTGTAGCCCGTGCTGTGACAGCCCCAAGGTATATGGTTCTATACCTTTGTTCCCTCAATAACTGAAGTTACTGATGGGGATCATCTGTGGAATGTTTTTCTAACCATGGCTTTAGTGCCTGTATCACAGACTAATTTGGAAGCCCTTTTGGAGACTTGCCTTTAGGGTAAAAGTCAGAATGGAAACATAGCTAGACAGTCCATTTTTAAATTTATTTATTTATTTTAGCTTTGCCACAGATTTGCTTGTGTGTTGCTGTGAAACCCAGCTGGTCATAATACGTACAAAAATAAATATCACGCTTAAAACCTTTAATCTGGCAGGCTGAAGCAAATTTTAATGGACATTACAGTTGATGATTAATACTGGAAAGAGTGGTTATTTCTTTTAATTAGCTGTATCAAAAGGATTTCTTGAAGTGTAAGGCTCCAAGAGACCATTGAACATTGCTTCCTTTGTCTCTCGGAGCATTAAATGCCACCCCTATACTGAACAAAATAACTTGTGTCTAATGAAAGCACATGTTTCAGAAAGACAGTTGTTCTTTACTGAACAATTCTGTGGAGTTTGCGTTTTATTTCTGGAATTGCAACAATAATTGCCAGTGTGGTAGGAACAGATAAAGGTTGAAGGATGGAAATTTCCAAATTGGAAGGCAAACACGGAGAAGGGAGGTCCCAGAGGAAGGAGGACTGTGGGGGAAAAGATCATTAAAGTTAAAAGATTGGGACGTGGAGGGTGGAGGGTGGGTTCCTGTCATAGATAATCTCATGAGATTTTCTTTGGTTCTTAGGTACAAGATGCTTGTGAAGGGACCAAGTCTCTCAGACAACAGCAAAGCTGTATGTGCAGGCTTTCTTCAGACCTATGACAGCAGCAAGAGAGAATGGCAGTTGGGTAAAACCAAGGTACTTCATCAGCGTGGGGCAGGGCATGGTTTTGTTCCAGCTGCGAGGGGATGCAACTGCATCTGGTGAGGTTCAAGCCAGTAGAAAGGGCTAAGTAGCGATGAGCCTTTATATTGGACTGTGCCACTGACCTGTAGCATCTCATATTCCCATATTCTGTACCTAGAGCTGTAGAAGGCTTTCCGATTTTGTCTAAACTCCTCATCACTGACCAAGCCAGATGGATTTTTTTGTTTCTGATCCAGTTTAAGGATCTAAGGAGAGCAAGCGTGGGACTCGTTGTATGCAGTTGCAACGGGTGCCATTAACTCTTGCCTCTTGTGCCAGATACTTCGCTCTGCTTGGCTAAGTGAAATTCTTGCAGAAGGCAGTGAGCTGCTGCTTGGTATCTATCTAAACTGTGAATAGGTAGCTAGATCACCAGATGTGTGACAGCTTTCTGCTGTGGAAGTTCAGCTGATGGGTTGTGCAGATAGCCCAGATGCTACCATACATTTTCTAGGAAAAGGTATCCAAATGCTTCTTTCCATTTGCATAATTCACATTTTGCTTCCGTTCTGACGAATGTTTTAACACTTCTCTTGCCTCGTATAGTTTGGAATTTGCAGGGTGGTTGTGGTTTGGTTTTTTTTTTTTCTTCAACCATCCAGCTGGAAATGTACCATTACCTTTCATTTAATGGGGAAGGAGCTGGCTGTTGCAGTCTGAATCTTTTCAAGTTTTGAGTTTTTCAAGTTTTGAGACAGCTTCACACAGAAATAGATGTGAATGTTGTGAGGTATATTGCTACAGAAATCTAGGGGTAGGAAACTGTCTCCATCACAACTTTCCACATACGCCAGTAAATTCTTCAAAGAGTATTCCAAGAAGGATGGTGTCCAGTGCAGACAGCATTTCTAAGTAGTGGGTATGGAGTCCATATCCAGAGCATATGGTGGTCCATCAAAGCAACTTTTAATGCATTTTTTTCCCTTTAAGCCCTCAAAAAAAGTCTTGTGGAATATTTTCAGGGTCACAATGCAACTGGAAGTGATTCTAGTGAATATTTACATTTAATTTGTCTAGGAGATCGGATAATGGTGTTTGTTGCTGAGAGCAACCATTTCTTAATGAGCAGATAGACTACAATGTTTCATAGAGAGCGAGATCCCTCTCTCCCCTTCTTAGAGGAGTAGTGGTAGGTAGCCCAGTTGGTGACCTGGGCCATGAATTCTGTGACAACCAAGGAAACCACTGGCCATTGCGGTGGGAAGGAGATGTAGTTTCTAAGGCCTTCCTTCACATGCCTCCACTGATGCTCACAAAAGGTTTTATCACTTCACCGTATTTCTACTCCGTGATTAAAGTGTTCCCTACCTTTGAGTGGGGAATCTGGGGTCTCCTTAATGGTCCCTGCAAACCATTTCAGTCATTCTTGTCCCTAGCTAACCCACGCTGCTTGGGTGGCTGCCAGTCTCCCAGCATATTAGTGTTAAAGCCTGCATGGAGTGTGTGTGTGTGTGTCGCAGAGCTGCTTGTTCCTGGGAAGCTTTAGGAAGGGATGGTTAGTGCTGGTAAACATGGAGTTTGAACTTTCTTCCTAGCATGACAAGAGGTGGAAGATTGGTGGGCTACAGCAAGGGCAGCAAGGAAATACATGTGAGGGCCAACCTCACACGCACATACTCAGCTTGTAGAGTATAAGAGGTGAGGAGCTACATAGCTGGAGTCCAGGGACAGTAACAGACTGAGGACAAGCAGGAAATCCAGGCTGCTTTGAGCCCCTGGCAGCAGTAGGATCCCTTTTCAGCCCCCGTTGTGCATCCTGAAGGACTGAGTCCATCCATCTGTTTTCACTCGCTCCTTCACCTGCAGAAACCAATTCTTTTGGGAAAACAATATTGGTAGTAAATTGTGGCAAACAAAAAGTGTTTCTGTTTTGCCAAAACACTGGATGTATTCCAGTTTAATTTTTTTGAACAATTGTGTTCTATCACCTAAAACTTGGCTGAAGAGCTGTCTGTGGCATGTTGGTAAACAGCAGCCTCTCTGCTAGGGCACTGGTTGCTGTCGAGTCTGAATGTTGTGGGAAGAAAAAAATGATTAAGAATGCCAGCCCTTGTATCTCTTTATCTATTTATGACTGAGAAGGAAAATTGAAAGGAGTTGGGAAGCAGTGGAGCCATCTTGTTTGGATGTAGAAGTTATTTTATATTCAGCATGGCCTGGATTAGGGGTGTTTGTCCTGGTAGAGGAGAGTTCTACTTATTTGAAAGAATATCTTACTCCAAGACTGTCCTGGCCTCTCCCCCCCTTGCTGCCATGCTGAATGGCTGGCTGCTCCAAGGTGCTGTCACCATTGCCCTGCCACTTCATTCCTCAGATCAGTTGCTGGATGTTCTTCCCCGTGCTCAGATGGTGGCAGAGCCTTTTCATTGCTTCCTTGGAGACCCAAGCTCTTGCCACTGTGCTTTGTGATGGTGCCTCCAGAAAGCCTGCCCCTAGGAAAGCAGATGCCAAGGGAAGGCTGTGCAGAGCAGAGGTGCTTCTTGGTAGGCCCTTCCCTGCTGCCTGTATCCAACTGTTGTGCCTTGGTTTGGGATTACAGAGAGCGTCGTCTGCATTCATGTTTTAGCTGGTGCTAGGTAGCACGGGAATAGCCTGGAATAATTGGACTGTTGAAGAAAAGAGCCCTAATATTTCCAGAGGCTTTCAGGCAAGGATGAAGTGAAGCTACCAGTGAAGGGGCGCAGAGGGTTGGTCATTGTCCTGCAGAAGAAGTCCCCCTTGCTGCCACTTTTGCTGCTACAGGTGCAGCCCTGGGTACCCGGGTTGCGATTCCCAGGACTAACCTTGGCTTATAGAGTCAGGAGTAGCTACTGCAAAAGGTGTGACTGGACAATGGGGATGTAACCTAGGAAGAAGTAGAAGGGGTGGGTGAAGAGCAAGGCTTATAGAAGGGGGAATACTTCCTGCAAAATGAATGGAAGGATAATTATATCCCTAGCAATTGTTTGGAGGAGGAAGGAAAGGACTCTGTGAATTAGTGCAGGGGATTGTGAAGCTTGGGAAAGGAAATGGAGGAGGAAGGGCAGGATGATCTTTGTGTTTTTCATTAAGAATAGAGCAGCTGCTGTGCTGGCAATTGTCAAATTAATGTTTATAAAAGGTATTAATGTATATAAGGCAGGTTTTGTCCGGTGACGTGGCAGAGATGTGGGCTGGGATGCAAACAAGCAATGTGGTGATGGAAGAGCTCGTGCTAAGGTGCCTTTGTCTTCACTGGAGATGTACCAGGATGTGCAGAGCAGCTTCTGTGCCCCTTTCCTCAGGGCAACTGGACCTTCTGCCATACTTACCCAGACCACAGATTTCCTACAGCTGTTTAGCACAGTAACCCTTGCTGTTTGAAAGCGTTCACTTCTGCATTTCAACCCGCTGTTTTGCAGGGCCTGTTTGAATGAGGAGGTTTCTGTAGGCTGTTTGGCATCCAGGTCACAGTGACCCACTTCCTGCTTTCCCAGCGTTGTCCCCAAGAATCAGATGATCCTACTTACGTACACGTGGAAGCACACACAGCTACACTTGTGTCTGCTGATCTACATGTACCCATCACATGTTCATGTTGCACTGATGGTGCCTGCAAGCACCGAGGTTGTGTGAGGAGCACTGTGGTTTAAAACTTCACCCGTGCCTCGTATGAGCAGATATGACAGAAGTAACCTTGTGTGTTTTGTTCAGTCATTCCTTCCTCAGATTACAGTGATCTCACTTTTTCAGAAAGTGTCTATAAACTATGACAAATAAATGGCCGCCTTCCAAGTTATTTCCACAAGGCATCAAACATATTTCTGGATTTGAACACATTTGACTCTTTCTTGTCATCGATAGGAGTCTAAAAAAAGAGGAAAAAAACCTCAAAATGCCAATAGCTTATAACTAGATATTGTTATGTTACTTGAGATGAACTTCTCACTCTGGAGAACTGCCAGAAACTGCCAGAACTGCCATGTACAGAAAACCCTATAGGATTAGGGTTGGGTCTTGTTGAACTCTGCATGCCCTGAAGTTAGGCTTACTGGCACAGCAAAGCCTGTGTTTGCAAGGGAAATACTGATGGACTGAGCATTTTTGCAATTTGATTAAGATGATGGACTGAGAACAATATTTTGCTGGCTGCATTCTTGAAATGGGTGACTGCTGCTTGGTTCTGGAATGCGATGGAAAGAGCAATCCCTGCCTTGATGTCTTTAAAAGATTGTTGAGTTGACAGAGGGAGTGGATGTACAACTTGCAGGGAAGGATGCCAGCTTCATGGTTGGCAGTACCTTGATAATAAACCTTCTTTTAAGGCTACCCACGGTTACTTTGTCATTACAAAACAGCTTGTTTCTTAAGGCCATCTTAATGGCAATGGCTTGCCAGGAGAAATTCGAATCCAGGAAAGCCACTGGCCGTGGGTACTAACTGAGGGAGAGGTTTTGGTACCCTGTGGTTATTGCAGGGGGAAAAGAGAGCCTAAATAAATGATGAGGCTGAAAGCAGTGCTAGAAGGGAAGGTATACAGAGACATAGGGGAGGGGGAGAGTTTGTGCAGGGCACTGGACTAAATGACTGATCAAATCTCTGAATATCCCCCTGGCCTCTCAGCACAGCCACACGGATCCAATAAATTTGTAAGGAGTTTTTACTGATCAACGTAGTTGTACAGATGAATGAGTGTCAGCCCACAGCCCATGCTCACGGCAGTGCTTGAACAAATGGGTCGGCACTTTCCTGGTGTAGTCGGTTCTGCTGCTGGCCCTGGCAGCAATTTGGCCAGTGTCAGGCAGCAGGTCACACGAGCATGGCCATAAGGCTGTTGCTGCTCTGACTGCAGCTTGCGTGGGCATACCATAGCCAACTTCTTCTAGGCTGGGTACTGCCACAGTGTCCCCGTAGTGCCGTGGAGCTCCATGCAGGCTGGAGTCCATCTCGAAAAGCAAAGCATTTATTTCAGCAATTAGTGCTGAACCCTGTGCTAACATAATACCAGCTCCTTGATTTAAGGTAGCTCAGACGTGTCAGCACAATTCCTGTACACGTGCCCTCACCTTGCTTGTATCTCAGTCCTTTTGTCTCTAAGATAGCACTGTCATCCCTCACACAAGCATTTAGCACTGAGCAGAGGTTTGAAATACAGGTGATGGAATCAGAGAATCATACAATCATTTAGGTTAGAAAAGACCTCGAGGATCATAAAGCCCAACCTTCATCCCAACATCTCCCTGACCCCTAGACCATGTTCAGAAGCGCCACATCTAGTCGTTTGTTGAACACCTCCAGGGAGGTGACTCCACCACTGCCCTGGGCAGCCTGTTCCAGTGCCTGACCACTCTTTCAGTAAAGAACTTCTTCCTGATATCCAATCTAAACCTCTCCTGGTGCAACTTGAGGCCATTACCTCTTGTCCTGTCGTTAGTTACTTGGGAGAAGAGACCAGCACCAGCCTCACCACAACCTCCTTTCAGGTAGTTGTAGAGAGTAATGAGGTCTCTCAACCTCCTCTTCTCCAAGCTGAACAATCCCAGAAGATGCTTGAGAAGTAAAATCCTGGACACTGAAGTGCAACCAGTAATACTTGGAGACCTGTCCCATCGGGGGGTCAGGTCTCCCTCACACATGCCACACTGCTGAACCTCTTCAGCACGGAAGCATCTCCACCTCTGAGTTTCTAAAGGCTGGTGGAAGGCTTCAGCTCCAGCAGACTGCGAGTACCCTCAGCTGCGCACCTCGACAGGGCTCCTGGCTTTCCAGCTTTCTCCCACTATTAGGATTGCTGTTGAGATTTGCTTCCTGGAGTCTAGAAATTGAAATGTTTCCTCCCTTGCCTCGAGACGCGGAGGAGTTTCTTTGCAAAATATTTAATCGCCCAAGCGGGCATCGGTGCCAGCAGCTGGGAGGCACTGGGTCATGCCAGGAAAGCTGGGAAAGAGTTAACCACAGGCCGAGCACTGGCTCTCCTCCTCCTCCTCCCTCCTCATTCCCTCCTTCCCCTGCTCCCTCCCTCTCTCCAAGTCTTGGCCAGGGAGGGAGGGAGGCTGGGTGCGAGTTGGGTCCGGGCGCTGCAGAGCTGGCAGCCGATGCCCGGCAGGACTGACTTCTTTCCTCTCTTTGTGTTTATCGAAACTCCTCCCCGTGGCGTCAGGTTTTCCTGAAGGAAGCTCTCGAGCAGAAGCTGGAGAAGGATCGGGAAGAGGAGTTGAGGAAAGCAGCTCTAGTCATCCGGGCCCACGTCTTGGGCTACATGGCAAGGTCAGTGCTGGGGGCTGCCCCACCGTCCTTCTGCTTGCGTGCCTGGGCTGCCCTGACTCCCTGCTTTGCTCTCTGGTCCCTTCGCATCCCTCCTTTCTTCCCCTTCTGTGTTCCAAGGGAGAGCTGAGCTCTCCACCCCTCCCTGCCAGCATTAGTTCTGCTGAGACCTTTCTGCACCTTTGCCACCTCCTCTTCGATTCTGTGCACACTTGCACCCTTCCTCAACGCTGCTTCTGCAAGGACCGCTGCACCCATTGCTTGCCTCCGAGGACACCTTTTCCTTGCCTCCAGGGCTCTTCTGGCTGAGCCCCACCTTCGCTTTGGGTCCTCTCCTTTTCCTTATGCCTGTCAACTCTCTGCTCCCCCTGCAAATCGCTTCTTCCTCACTTGCAGCTCTGCCTGAGCTCACCCTCTTTCCTCGCCCTGCCCGTTTGCCTCGTGATCTCCTTCTCCTTTTAATTAACTCTTCAGAATTGGTTTTTGGCCAGCTTTGCACCAGTAATCTCTTGCTGCTCCCTCTTGCACCTGACCAGAGGAGGGTTTGGAGAACCAACTGCAGACAAGCCACCCCTCCTCTGCCCCGTCTAACAGCTGACTCCTTCATGGCTGTGGCATGCACACTTAATCCCAGTAAGATGCCCTTTCCTGGCTGGTCTCTGCTCCAGACACCTGTCAGTCAGGGGCGTGAGGAGGTGAAATCCTTTGCCAGCAGAGCTGTTCCAGCAGGCACTCTTCTTAGAGCTCCAGACACGGCAGGTAGCTCGTTTTGCGTTGGGAAACGTGTGTGAGGGTTGCAGCCTGCCTTGCCAATGTGTCATATCAGCAAAATGCACATTTGGTCTCGGGGGCTTTTATTCATCTATTTATTTCCCTCTAGGAAGACAAATGAGCTAGCTCTATTGTTTGTACATGAGATTGCAAGTTCTTTGTGTCAGGGCCTCTGCTCTGTTTTACTTTGTGTCTGGCATTTAGAGAGGGGGGTAGGGATTAGCACAGGAAAATTGATTTTTCTGGGAAGCATCACTGCAGGCAAAACGGATTACTGCTTTTCCAAGATCCTCAGAAGGTAGCTGCTGTGGCGGAGATGGTGTTGCAGTAGTGTTCCTCTTTGCCACCGATCTTGTGGTCCTCCGGTCTCCACAGATCTGAATTCCTTATCCCCCATGTTGCTCTTCTGGGTCTCAACGTTCAGAACAAGCTGTGCTTCTGCAGCCAGGGTGGAAATCCTCTCAAGCAGCTGGAGCTAACTGCACTTTGCAGGGACAGGGAGTGGGGAAAAAGCTAGGGAGGGAGACTGGAAAACTTTTCTGGGAAGAGTTTTCAGTTGCCCTGCACCTGTACTGGAGAAGATCCAGCAAGAGGGAGTTCATCTGGGCAAGTAGGAATGATCTGTGCAGAGCTGGGCAGAGGTCAGGAGCACCAGTGTGCGCTGCCTTAGGCTTGATACTATTTCTGTTAGTTTTGCAAGGGTAAGCGTATTTAAATTCATTTGGTGTCATGCAAAGTAGGCTGGCAACGAAGGGCACATATGCCACGGGAAGGACTTTACTGCTTTCTCCCCCGTAGTAAACTTGTTCTGTGAGCCTGCAGAACCAGCCCAAAAGGTGAGAATGATTTATTTGCTCTCATTCCCTGCAGCCTAGTATCTCTGACTGGTCACTAAAAGGTGAGACAAGAAAATGAAGCCCGTTCCCGTGACCCCATTTTTGGTAGCTACTCCGTGGCACTCTGGGCTGCAGGTAACAGCTTCACCAGCTCAAATACACATGGCTGTGCCCAGGCTTGCGGGATCCATGTGCAGATTTGGCTGTGTCCCGGGATTCTGCAGTACCGTATTGTTCAGGGGAACAAGACCGTAGGAAATTACCCCATAGTGCCCTGTTCTCTAGTCTTTGGGGGCATAAGTGCTACCTAAAGCTCATCAACAGAAAATTCCAAAGGCAGCGCTGGAGCCTTGCAGCCACCTCGCCAGTCTCCTGTGATACAGAGTCAGGATGTCTCCCAATTCCTCAGCATGGGCTGCAAGTTGAATTCGTTTGGCCCATTGTGAGCATCCAGAACTTTTTGTCTGTGAGAAACAACTCAGGGTGAGTGGAAAGCTGAGCAGTGGGAATGAAATTCACGGCCTGTGCGCAGCAATTCCAGCTGAAGGGCATCTGCGAGCTTGGCTACGGTCATGAGGGATGAGGGGGCACTCCAGCCTGGCATTTCAGCAGGCAGAGCCAGCCTGTAGCTGGGCAGGGCTTGGCACATGTTGCACTTGAGAGGGTTGCTGGCAGATGCGTTTTGTAAAAGTCAGAGCGCCCTTTTTGCTGCACTTCTGTCTGCCTTGGTGCGTGGGCAGCTGCTCGCACCCCGAGTGCAGGACAGAGGGAGCAGGGGTGCGGGGACTGCAGCCCAAGAGCGATTCATCTAAAACCTCCCACTTCTTATCACCTTTTCCCTTTCCTCTTCTTTTCTCTGTACTTCCTCCCTTTGACTTAATACTTGTGGAAAAAAGCGTGACCTCCGCACGCTACTGCTGTTAGCATCCTTCTCCTGATTCTCCTGCCTAGACTGATGTATCTGATGTGCAGGGAGGTGGCAAGCTGTCAGCGTGGGTCCCTGCTGGTGTTTGAAGGGGGTTTGATTGCCAGGAAGGGGATTTTGAGGTGTGTCTTTTCCTCAGTGGATCACAGAAGGTCTGTGGGAAGGATATGTGGTAATACTATCCTATTTCCAGCGTGCTTTCTAGGACTGTGGGACCGCACAGGATTTGCTGGCCCAAGGTCCTGGGCAACAGCCCCGTAGATTTTTCCCTCTGCAAATTCTGGTTTGGGGTAAAGAAGGTTTTGAGTTGAATAGTACCAGTGATCATTTTGCTACGGCAAGATATTAAGGTGTCTAAATATATTCAGTTACTTTTGAAAATGTCCACTTGTTTCCAGCCTGAAGAGACTTCATCTTCAGGTGAATTAAATCTTGTTATGTCCTCTGTTGGATAAATAGAAATGCCACTCAAAAATATGGGTATTTGGACTGGGATCAATCCTTTCTTTAGTCTTCTTTCTTTAAGTCATGGAGCAAGTGCTCTCTTTCTGTAAGTCAGAATTTCTGGTTCCAATCCTGCTTCCTCACTTTAGGGTCTAATGTTGTTTTTGAAGTGGAGGTGCTAACATGGAACACAGGACAAAAGTAGCCATGCAGTCACCTTCTGCGCAGTACTTCTGCTTGCAAGTACAAGAATCTCGGTAGCATTTATTTTTATAACATTTGGTTGGGAATTTGCCTTCACCTGGTGATCCCTATGGTCCCAAAACACTTTTTTGACTTGCTGCTTCCTAACATGATCCTTCATCAGGTGTGTTTGGTCTTTGATTCTTCAGTACAAGACCTTATGTTTGGCTCTTTTTGGATTGTTTAATGTTTGCTTGAATCTAGCTTACAGATTGATCCCGATTACTGTGTAATAGAAACTCTTTTGTGATTTGCCCAGTTTTTGTGTCATGGACAAGCTTCTACCAGTGACGGGTTTTTTTCAGGTCCTTGCTAAAATAGTCTGTAATGCAGAGGCAAGACGGACTTTTCTAGAGCTTCACTAGTCTACAGAAATACTGAATGATGATTCTTTTCTTTTGTGGCTGTACCATGTTTCTTGGGTCTTAAAATGCTCAAGAGTTGATTTTTATATCATTGTTTAAGCGAAACGTTGTGCAGTGTAAGTATACATTTTTGGGAGGCTGTTACAGTGTTGCATTCAGCAATCAATATCGTAGGATCACTGGATTTTCCCCCAAACAATATGAGATTAATGTGACCAAATCCTTTCTTGCCCTGCTTTTGCTTTTCCTGGAGTAATTTGCTTTAGGCCACTTAAAAGATGGGGCAATATGGAATTTTGTTCTCACATAGTAAGGCTATTTGTATGTTTTTATTATAATAAATCCCTGTGGATTGATTCTGCTGATTGCACAGGGAATGTATGTACAGTGCAAGACTTTGGGCCAGTGGACCTTCTTTTTCCATGTGCCAAATATTTGGCCTTCAGCCTCTGAGGGTCTTCATGAAAACAGGAGCCCCCAGAAACAACACAGTGGTAGATACAGGGGTGAGAAGAGAGAGGAGAATATGGTTTATGGGTAGTGGCAGTAGAGGAACAGAAACTGTGTCATTTCTGAGCAATATTTTTTCCAAATTTCATTTTCCTGTGGATGTGGTAAGATGGGTCAGTCTACTAGGGCATGAGAAATGCAAAGCGTGTACTACTTGGTGGCGCATTAAGTGTCTGGTTCTGTTTTTAGGAAGAAGTACCAAAAGGTGCTAGCCAGTGTTGTTATAATCCAAAAGAACTATCGCGCGTACTTCTGGAAGAAGAGCCTGCTGCGACTGAAGGCCTCTGCAGTCACCCTGCAGAAGCACTGGCGTGGCCGCCTGGCTCGCAACCTCTACCAGGAGGAACTGAGGAAGAAGCAGGAAGCCGAGGAGAGAAGGAGGCAAGAAGAGGAAGAACAGCTCAGAAGAAAGGAAGAGGAAAGACAATGGCAAGAAGAGGAGGAGCGTAGGAGGAAACGGGAAGAGGAAGAGGTGAAGGAAAGGTACAAGATGGTGTCTTGCACTCGTAGTGCCCTAGCGCTAAAGCTGTTGAGGTGTAAACGTGGACCTGGGGCCCTGGCACGGTGGTAACACTGGAACAGCAATTGCATGAGACAGTGCCCCGATGCCAGGGGACAGTGTTGGGGTGGGCAGGCAGCAGCTTAGAATAGAAAAGGACTGTGGACAAGGAGTGTCCTGCTTCCTTTAGGAAAGCTAATTCTGGCACATTTTTACCTCTGTTCAGTGTTTCTCTGCTTTGGCACGCACATTGAAGGAGGCAGTTTCACGTATTGGGCAGAGATGCATTATTTCCTGTTGCCTTTGCGGTGGTAAAGGAAATTTTTTTCATTCTTCCAAAATCTGGAAGGACTAGAAGGTACCAGTATTGTGGATCCTGGTGTGTCCAGGATCCACATGCATCTGCATGTGGATGATGCACATGATCCAATGCATCTGCTCTCCCTGTTCCTGCTGCTGTTATCAGGGATATGGATGTGTCAAGATCAGGAGGGGGAAGGAAAAGCTAATGTGACAAAAAGAGGCAATTTGTGAGCAGTGATGGAACCCCAGTTGAGAATCCTGCACCTCATGCATCGTTCACTGTTTGCTCCATGGTTACCTCCATCCTATTCAAACTGGGTGTCTCTTGATAATCTTTTATTTTAAGAAGCATAAAATTTCAAGGACTGGATTATGATGTATTTGAGCAAATAATCCTATGACATTTAAAGATTTTCATAAATGGTTATGCTTCTTAGAGGCTTTTGTTACATACTTGTCCCAAAGTTGGATCTTGGCAGACTAAGATGTGTGACAAGCATCAGAAAATTCTAAAGTTAGAAGCATGTCACAAGGAAAAGAAGTTGCCTGCGGTTTTGCTGGAGACAGTAGGGTGACGTATCTGCTGGGACAAGGCATGGAGTCAGTGACGCCAATGATGAGCAGTTTGGTCAAGGAATTTGTTGAACAACATTGATGGCTCCATTTTATCCATGTGTCTGTTTTCAACAACAGCCTCATCAGCACCATGATGCTGAGCAAGTTGAGAATGTCGAGAATTAGTTTGCAGGTATCAAATGCTACAGACACTCTCTCAGGTCTGAAGTCATCATTGTAGTGAGTGGAGCCCATCTCTTCCTAGTTTTAGATCAGAGGACCTATTTAGCTTATTCATTCTAATGTGTTTCTGCCCCTGCCCTTTGGTTCCCAGCCCATAAAAGATGTGTTAAGCCCAGCGTCACTCTAAAGAAGTGTCCGTGTTTCTCGGAATCAGGTGCTCATTTTGCTTTTCATTTTCTACTTGATGTCAAATGGCTTCATTCAGAGTAGCTGGAAAGGTAATAGACCAGCTTGGCTAAGTCCTGAACTTCCATTTAACCCCCAAATGAGGTGGAAGTCCACAGAAATTGCAAATCAGCTAATCTACTGCGAACAAGTTAAAAAACCCAACATCTGGGCAGAGACAAAATTAGAAGGACCAAGGTGCAGCCTGAGCTATAACAAACTGAAATAGCGTACAGTTGTTGTCCATGTGCCGTCAGTAAGAGGGAGACATGGAGCAATTTGGTCTACTGTTCAACAGGAAGGAAAAATTATAATGTTGAGAAAGCTGCTGTATCTGATGCTGGTTTTAATTGTCTTCCCCCAAAGGCTTAGCTGTTGGACACTAAATACAATTAGCACAACTGTGCAAGAATTCAGAACCTAGCAGGTTCTGAGAATGCTCAGAGAAATCAGATTACAAAGAAGTCATCTGGCCTTGGTTAAAGTAATGTTTGGGTACTTGGAGAACTGGCTGAGCAGTTTGAAGCAGTAGCTGTTCTTTCTCCTCCTTTGTGGATAGCAATAGAGTTTCCATAAAACTGGAAAATTCCAGTTGTAATGACCCCTTTTTAAAATGGGAAAAGGAAGAATGAGGGAATTGTGGACCAGTCAGCCTAACCTCAATTTCAGGAAGATACTGAAACAAATAATCAAACGGTTGTAAATGCTTGATAGAGGAGCTAAGAGCCAGCGTGGATTTCTGGAGGAGAAACAGCATGTAAAGGTACCTGTTTCCTTCTGTGTTAGCTTATGACATGCCATGTGGGTAGGGGAAAGCCCTAGAGGGTGGGGAACTCACCTTTGGGTAGGTAGAGGGTAGGTAAGGGCTTGACATGCTCTCTACAGATACCTAAAAGGAGGTTGTGGTGAGGCTGGTGTTGGTCTCTTCTCCCAGGTAACTAATGACGGGACAAGAGTTGATGACCTCAAGTTGCACCAGGGGAGGTTTCGATTGGATATCAGGAAGAAATTCTTTACTGAAAGAGTGGTCAGGCACTGGAACAGGCTGCCCAGGGCAGTGGTGGAGTCCCCATCCCTGGAGGTGTT